>PVKV010003094.1:5329-151736 GCA_004027835.1 Alouatta palliata | reverse complement strand
GAACCCGGGCGGCGGAGGTTGCAGTGAGCCGAGGTCGCGCCACTGCACTCCAGCCTAGCGCCTGGTGACAGAGTGAGACTCTGTCTCAAAAAAAAGAAAAAAAAAAAGAAGTTACGTAACTTGTAGAAAGTCTGTCATCTGGTAGGTGAATTAAGAATAAATACATCACATCATCTGGATATTTTCTGGCATTTATACAGAGATGGTAGAAAAGGAAAGAGGAAAGAAGTAAGGACTATAACACCATATGGAGATGTATTCCTAAAATAGAAGTTGATGAACTAGGATTCCCTGGTCAGGGTCAGCCATTTGCAGATGTTTGTTGGTAAATTCAAGAGAGAACAGGAAAGAGAAGACTTGATCAGCATGAATCTACCATTCCTGAAAACCTAACTCAGGTGAATTGATCACTCAACAAATTCACTGATAGGAGAAATGGGCAAGAGACACTCCAAAGGATGCATAATCTAGATTGGGTGCCAATCTAAACACCCAGACAATCAGCACTGCCAGGCTAGCTAGCAGGCTATCTATTGTTGGGCATGATATTACAATTCTTATGACTTTGGAGAAGGCAAAATTTGACACACACTGGAGTAGTCAGGAAGGTTGGTGAGGAGTGGAAACTTGAGTGGAGCCCTAAAAAGTCAAAGATTTATGGGTCAGGCACAGTGGCTCATGCCTGTAATCCTAGCACTTCAGGAGGCTGAGGCGGGTGGATTTCCTAAGCTCAGGAGTTTGAGACCAACCTGGGCAACACAGTGAAACCCTGTCTCTACTAAAATACAAAAAATTAGCCAGATGTGGTAGAGTGTGTCTCTAGTCCCAGCTACTTGGGAGGCTGAGGCAGGAGAATTGCTTGAATCCAGGAGGTGGAGGTTGCAGCGAGCCGAGAACACACCACTGCATTACAGCCTGGGTGACAGAGTGAGACTCTGTCCCCTAACCAAAAAAAAAAAAAAAAGTTTTATCAGCCAGGCAGTGACAATATCAAAACCTGAGTTTCTTAATCTAGGAATTGGGAATAGCAATCCTATCTTCTTCACAGCAGTGCTGTGAAGACTGAATGGAATAATTCAGGTATAGTAGTCAGCACAACACCTAGCACATACAGCATCAACAAGTGGAAGCTATTATTTGCAAAGAAGCTTCATGAAGGCAAATCCCTAGTTGTCTGGAGTGAGTGAGCTTCAGTTGAGGCCTTGGAGGCCTTAGCATCTTGGCTGAAATGCCAGATAAACAAGTTGGCTGGTGCTCATAAGGGTTCCAGCAGAACCAGCCATCACTGCTGCCTTAGCCCACCCTCCTCTGCAAACTCCCATCTGACAGCAGGCCCTGGACTTGGACTTGTGGGCAGCTATCTAGGATACAGGATGTGCTTGTTGTAGCCAGCAAGACATCAGGAGTTGCTGCACCTCCAGCCTTATGCTGCCCCAGTTGGAGAATCTGTCACTGGTTCCCAGAAAATGAATATGATCTTCCTGCTAGGTGTCTGTCTATCCCCAGCTCCAACTTTTCTCTGCTGTCTTGTCTGCTGAGAGCAGACAAGCGAAATGTCCACTGCTTGACTTGATTATAAACCTCACGGACAATAAAGCTTAGATGATGGACAGTATCTGATTCATCCAAACATTCATCTATACCTAATGTAATGTGCTAGCACCTAGCACATACAAAGTGTTTATCAATGTATGTTTGTTTACTTGAATTTTAGGGGCCTCATGACACTTTCAACCATCACATTGCCGCTTACTTAAATGTTTCTGTGCTACTAACGAGTGTTTGAAAATGCATTTTTTTTCCCTCTTGCAGGAGCCTTGATACCATGGCAACAGCATTGGTTTGACTTGGAAGTATGCTTTGGAGCTGAAGGCTTTTCCTTCTACCTGCTCCAAATAGCAGCAGGAGCTCCAGACTTGAGGCTGAAGCGCTGTGATGCCAGTTTCCAGCTGAGCAACCCTCTGTTTCTCAGCCACTTTACCTCCTTACCTGTTCTCTCATTCATAAAACAGGATCATATACTTTCTCAAAGAGCTGTTACACGGTTCAGATGAGATTGTGTGTGAATGCTTTTGCTAAATATATCACAAAATAAATATGTAATAAAAATATGATTTGTCCTGGGCCCATTCATTCAGTTACCAAATGTTTACTGGGTGTCTTCTCTGTGCCAGAAACAGTGGTTCCTGGAGCAGAGGATCAAGTAAGGGACAAACAGACTAAAATCCCTGGTTTGTGATATTTCCATTCTTGGGTCTATATCTTCCCTAGGAGGTAGACAGTAGACAGTGTGGTGAACCACCCATCTCTATCTGCTACTGCTCTGGATACGAGTCATTATTTCCAGTGCCTTGTGTCTATCTTCCCTGCTTGCCTAAAATTGTTTTGAAGCTGACTTTGTCTTGAGCCCTGCCCTGGTTCCAGTTTTCTTTCTGGTTCATCTGGATGCTTTACTTGACTTTCTCCATCCTGGCTGACAGCCTTGCTTATCTTGCACCAAAGCTGCCAACATCTTGGGATGACAATCTTCTTAAAATGCCTAGCTATAATATGAAAGCCTGGGTACCTATAATATGTTCAAAAAGTTTACTTTGTATGTGGCCCACAAAAGTGATTACCTACATGAAAGATGAGAATCACAGCCAGGAACTGAGAGTCAGCATTCTTCATGGCCAGCTGTGTCCTATCTGTGAGCAGCATAGCTTGCCAGCAGCTCTTCTTAGCACATCTGGCCCGAGAGCTCTGGACTTCAGTGTTCTGAGTCAGTAAGAGAATCAAGGGAATGACTGGTGTTGACTTTCTGACATAAGATTACAGACCCCAAAATAACTCATCAGTAACAGGTTGAGAGGGAGAGGTGGGGCAGACCAGGTGGAAACAGTGCCAGAGTGTGTAGAGCAAAGGGCTCTACCTACTCAAATCCACTCTGATGGAAATAATAGCCTTTTCTGGCATCTCAGTGCATGGTTGTTACAGCAGCAGGTAGAAGGAAAGCCGTCAGCTCCTAAGCATACTTCCAACTCAAACCAATGTGGCTGCCATGGTATCAAGGCTCCTATGGGGGAAAAAGACGCATTTTCAAACACTTGTTAGTAGCATAGAAACATTTAAGTAAGTGGCAGTGTGATGGCTGAAAGTGTCCCTCAAATTCAAGTGAACAAGCAGACATTGATAAGCCCTTTCCATGTGTTAGGCACTAGCACATTATATTGGTATGGAATGAATGTTTGGATAAATAAGATACTGTCCATGAGCTAAGCCTTAGAGTCCATGGAGTATATAATCAACTCCGGAAGAGAGACATTTCACAAAGAGAACCAACACATAAGGTAGAATGTGACAGTTATTACCGGAAAGGTACACACATCTATTAACTTATTTACTCATTCACTCAGAAAATATTTCAGTTCAATCTCTGTTATAGGTGCTGAGTGTCTAATATTAAGAAAAATGGGCATGGTATCTTCCTTTAAAGTTTAGGGAAGAGAAAGAGCTGAGCAATAGACAATGAATTAGATAGACAAATGATGCTGAAGATAGATAGATAGATAGATAGATAGATAGATAGATAGATAGATAGATTGACAGACAGACAGACAGACAGACAGATAGATAGATAGATAGATAGATAGATAGATAGATAGATAGATAGATAGATTGACAGACAGATAGACAGACAGACAGACAGATAGACAGACAGACAGACAGACAGATAGACAGACAGACAGACAGACAGACAGATAGATAGACAGACAGACAGACAGACAGATAGATAGATAGATAGATAGATAGATAGATAGATAGATAGATAGATAGATAGATAGATGATAGAGAGATCAAGGAATTACAAACTGACACACGCCATAAAGGTAACAGAGAGAACCCTATGGTAAAGGAGATCCTCAAGCACAGAGGCGGAAACTGTAGATGGAAGCAAAAGGGCAGGCTTTGTGGAGGAGGCAGCATGTGAACCATGGATGATGAGTAGGCTTTTAACAAAAGGGAGAGGACCAAGGGCATCAAAGGACCAGAAACTGAACAAAGGCACTTGGTGGTGGAGGAGTGCCAATAAGATTTGTGGACAGCTGAATGGCTGGGTTTGGCTAGGCTATAAGGAAAGGGCTTGAAGGAGAGAAGAATAAAGTCTATACCAGGACAATGAAGGGCAGTGGCTAGGGTTTGCTCCTGGAGCCAGGCTTCCTGGTTCTGCCACTTTCTAGGTATGTGACCTTTGGCAAATGACTACTTTTTGGTGATTCAGTTTCCTTCTCTGCAAACTAGGGATTATGGAGTTGTTTTAAAGATTAAGTGATGTTATAAGGTACAAATATGTTAAGCTGTATCTGGCACATAGTCATTTATGTTATGACTGAGCAGAGAGTGGCTGGTCCAGGAAAAGTCCTTCCATGAGTGCTGGTACACAGCAAGGGTTCCCTGAGACCCTCCCTAATCTTGGGAAACATCTCTAATGATGACTAAAAAGCCCTACTATTTTGAGGTGGATTGAGGCAGGTAAATTTTTCAGGACAGTTCTGTTTCATACTTAAACTCTCTCTTCTGGACCTTGCTGTAAGTTTGGGAAGCTGTTTCTCCAGTCTCAAGGAACTAGAACCCACCCCATGAAAGAGGCCTTCTCCATCACGCCCCCTGCTGACTGGCTGGAATGCTGCAGAGACTGCAGGTGAGGAGGTTCCAGGGCACTCCAACAAGGAGAATCAGAAGGAGACTGCTCACTGCACTTTTTCTGGGAGCCATGCAACTCACCGAGAATGGTGCAATCATTTTATATTGAGCATATTCACTGAACTGAACACCACTTACACAGAACCAGGAGGCTCATCCATCCATCTCACCACTTTCCAGAAATCTCAGCTTCAACGGCCTTGGGAAGATCACAAAGGCAAAGCCTACATTAGATGAGGGCCACACAGACTAATGTGGGGGCTGCTAAACCCTGTGTCTCCCCAAACCACACCAAAAAAAAAAAAAAAAAAAAAAGAGAGAGAGAGAAAGAGAAAGAGGAAGGCTACAAGGAAGAAACAAAACTCCTGTTTTCAAGTTGCAAAACTAGGTGATGAACCAGAATCTACTCTGATGTTATATATTTGGACAAACTCAGTAGGGTTTTTTTTTTGTTGTTGTTCTTTATACTGAGTCCCTATGTCTTTTTGTGATTTACCTTTGTGAATTGAAAACTAGGCTGGCTTTTCAAAAAGGGATGATTAAACTGTGTGAGAAAAGTTAAAGAGCTTTTGCAATTTATTGACAGGATAACAAAATATGAATAAAGCTAGAGTTCACTTCCAGCTTCCTCCCTTCCTTCCCACTTACAGTGCTAACAATGCTTCATCAGATAGGGAAAATATTTGTCACCAAAACAAGACACAGATTAATATAAAGGATTATTCATTGCAGAGAAGACCCACAACTTTATATGTTATCTCTCTGGGACTTAATTTTCGTTTCTGCAAAATAGTAAAGCTGGACTGAAAATTTCTTGGGATTCCTGACAATTCTTGTGAATTTAGGGGAATATGTTATCACTAGATCAATCAACACTACTACCAGGATTAGTTTCAGGGATATAGGAACAGTTCGGAAATTTGTAGTCACACTGTACTACAGAAAAGGACCTCGTTGTTTTGTTTTGAAATCACAGCGTAACTTCTTAAGAACAAACTCCTTTACCAGCACACCTGGTATACAACCAGTAACAGTGCTCGTTAGCAATGCTTCTCATCTAGCCAAAGCCTGGGCATGATTCTAGAGCCCTATTTTCTCTTTCCTCTTACCACAGGGGCACTCTTATATTCTTATGACTGAGCAACTGTGTGAAGGTTAGATAGAATGGCCATTGTTCATGTTTTCATTAGTTCATTATGACTTCTCCATTGCCTAAACTGAACCAACTGCATTTTAAAAACTGAAGACTACGACAGAGTTGGTGATCATTCAGGAGAAAATAGGTAAGAGTAGGAAGGCAGAAAGGAAAAAAAGGAAGAAAGTGACAAAAGGGAGAATTCAGAGGTAATAAAGATTGAGGTCGCTATAGTGTTTTCTTGGTTACTTATTTTCTTTATACTTTCTGAACTTGTTTTCAGAAATGCAATGTGAAAGAATTTAACATCTGGTAATAAACTACATGTTTTCTGACTTGAAGACATAGCCACTAGGAGGTATCACAGCCTCTGGCTACTGAAAATAATAAAAATAAGGCTTTGTAATTTATTTTTCATAGTTCTTCAATCATTGGCAATGCCTTTAGCAGCATTTAAATAAATGGATGAATAAAATGTTACAATCCCAGTGCTAAATTGGCTCGCTAATATCAGATACACTCAATGTCATCCAGACATCCCTTTTTTCCTCTAGAGATGGGATAGCTTCTTTCCTCCTGTGTGATAGTCCGTCTTAGCTGTTAGAAAATCCTTCCTTTTATTGGGCTCAAATTCATCTCTCTAATTTTCTATTGATTAGTCTCATTGTTCTCTATTTGGGCTATGTATAACAAGTCTCTTCTAAGCAGTAGAATTCTCTTGTATTTTGAGTAAAGCCATCTACTGTGTCTCCAGGCTCCACACTCCCATGGGCTCAGTGGTTTCTCCTAGCACTCTCAGGCTCCTCACCATCCATCATTTTCCTAGCAAACACCTCTTCCGATTTATCTTTGTCCATCTCAATGTTTCCCAAGTTAACATTAGTTCTTCAATAGGCACAGCACCCTGCTGCCTCATATTGAGTTGACTATCCACTTAAAACCCTTAATTCTTGTTCAGATGTACCATTGCTGCTGGTTCTCTTAGTTTTTTGAAACTAAGTGCAGGGCCTCACATATACTTTTATTTAAATTTATCTTCTTAGATAAAGCCCATCATTTCTAAATATCCAGATTTTTTTTTTATTATGCCATTCAATACATTAACTACTCTTGAAAGCTTTATGACATCTGCAATTTGACAAGCATGTCTTTTTGAACTTTACCTAATTCTTTGATAAAACTGTTGGACAAGACCGAGAAGAGAATAAATGACACACGACCAGAAAATGGATAATCTATGACAACCAATAGTAAATAAGCAACCAATATTTTTTGAGTTAATTAATTTGTAAAAGACATTTGCCAATTACCTACTATATGTGAGGCACACAGGCGCTGCAGAAACAGGAGACAGAACAAAGACTGCTCACACAGAATTTGCATTCTAGTAAGAAATGACCAGTGTCCTTTCATTATGGGCATTAGTTGCCAAGCACAGTTCTGATATCATTCAGTTTACATTTCTCAATTTGGTTTACAAATACTTTTAGAAAAGACCTTATTAAGTGCCTTATGAACTGGTGATCGACATGTAAAACACTAATCTTCCAGCCCAACAAGCTAATAAATTCAGAAAAATAAACTACTCTGAAATAACGTTTTTAAAAAACACTTTATTGAGGTATGCCTGATATGTAAAAAGCTGTATATACACGATAAATGCAATTCAATGACTTTGGGTCTAAGTATACAGCAGTGAAACCATCACCACCACCAAGGCCACAGACCTATCCCTCACCTCCCAAAGTTTCCTCCTATCCCCTTTATTTTTGTTTCTACTTATTTATTTGTATAGTAAGAACTTTTAACATGAGCACTACCCTTTTAGAAAATTTTAAATGATAGCTATTGGCACTGTGCTGTATGGTAGATGAAATGACTTATCTTTGCTGAACTTAAACTGGCTCCCACCAATCACTGATTACTTTTTTGAGGTTTTTCTAACATCCACAAACTACACTCCTTATAATTTACCCTAGTGTTTTGTCTGAATTGTGGAACTCAACTCACTATCCTGGAGTCTCAACCATCCACTGACTTCTCTTTTAAATCTGGAAACATCTTTTCCTCCCTTCTTCTGCCCCTCCCGGTCCTGAGCACCTTTCTTGTCCTTCTACCCTTTTAAAGGTTCTATCAGAAGGTCAGTGATTTTAATGACTGCCTTTTGGTCCCATGGAATGGAATTCATCCAGTCCAGGAGTCATGAACTCTGAATTTCATATAATTAATTAATATGTATCCTCCCAGTCTCAGGACACAGATAAACACTGTGGCCCCCAAGGAGGAGGGTTATCCAGACCGTCCTGTGTTGTGACTCTTTCTGCACCAGCTGAACTAAAGTAGCTCTAGTATGGCCATTATTTTTCACAAGCATCAGCTGATTCGAGCCCTCAGCCCTCAGGGTAATGCTCCTACATGTTGCTGCTACCCTGTCATACTCCTCTTGGTTACATGTCCCTTTGTCCACCTTCGGTACATGTCCTCTTTGCCTCTCAGCTCCTGAGAAAGCTGTTCTTATATATCTTCTTGTCTTCCTTCCTGAGATCATTTGCAAGTGTCAAAGTTACTTTTTGAGACCTCCTTCACATTAATGAGCGGTCTTTCCTGTTAGAATTGCATGCCATGGAATCACATCTACTGCTCTTTTCTGGTTTCTGAAGCTGCCTTGCCCAAATCCAAGGTTCTTCTGCCTTGTCATCTTTAATTTTGTTTTGATGAATGTTAGATAGAATTTCTTCCTTCTCAGATCCCTTTCTTCTCTAGCACATCAACCTGGGTCTTCCTTGTTGGACAGAATTTCGTCTACCTTGTCACTTCCGTATCTTAGGAGAAGACTTTTTCAGCAAGGCCTGACAATGCATTGTCGGGCTCTCTGCTTTTTAGTTGAACACATCTGCCTCTACAGGCCCAAATATTTGAAGTCTCCCACCATTACTCTATCTTGTATTTCTCCTGTCTTGTGCCTATGGTTTTGCAAGGCACGTTTTACTCAGATTTTACTATCCCTTTCCTCTAAATCCTCATTTTACCCAGATCTTGATATTTTTAGCAAGCTGCTAGCAAATATCATGATCTGGGTAAAATGAGGATTTACAGGAAAGGGATAGATAGGGAACGGAAGGACCCTGAAAATGGCTGCTTATGAGGGGTGCATGCTGCCTCAGCGAAACATAACCACTTACTTTAAAGTAACTATAGAAACCTTTTATTTCATATGAAACTCAGAGAACAAGGAGAGTGAACAGGTTTGTGATAGAAAGACTCAGTTAACCACTGAGAGAAATGGTTCAGTGCAGCTCTGTCCAACAGAAATATAATGAGGCACCTATGTAATATAAATTTCCTATTAGCCACATTCTAAAAAGAAACAGGTGAAGTAAATTTTAAAAACATTTTACTTAGCCCAATATATCCAAGACATTTATCATTTCAGTATATTCAATATAAAAAGTTACTAATGAGATATTGTACGTTTTTGAAACCTGGTCTTTCACACTCACTGCACACCTCAATTCAGAAGCTAAATTTTCATTGGAAATACTTGATCTGTATTTAGATTTCATAAAATTTATAGTTGAAAAAGTAGATTCATATATCCAAGTAGTTCCAAATACACTTAAAAAGTTTTCCAGTAACTGGATCTAGTATCAGTTTTTAAATTTAAATTAATTAAAATTAAATTAAATTTAAAATTCCATTCCTCCATGGCATCAGCTACTTTTCAAGCGCTCAGGACCCACATGTGGCTGGTGGTTATCACACTGAACAGTGCAATCTAGAGACACAGAAAGTGCTGAGTGTGAGAACCCATCTGTTAAAAAAAAATTCTTGAGCTCAACACATAATAATCATTTTATGTTAACACCTCATGGTTGAGAAACTGCAAATTGACAAAACGTTTGTACCCAGTAATTCCTTTGAATAATTTCCACATACTCATTACAGCATCTACATCGATTTGAAGAAAATACTGATACAAATATCTAAAGATAGTTTTTTTTAAAAATCCACATATATAGATTTGAAAGCCCTCTGTAATAACTTCTGCCATATCCTGGGAGCTTCCATGCCACAAGTTATAGAATCTGCTGGCCAAAGGATCCTCTGTGTCCCAAAACTGAGCATTAGAAATTGATACTGGTTAAAACAGAAGAGACGTCTCAAGTCATTATCAACCTCTGGCATACTCACAAAAATCAGTTATCAAATGTTAGCGAGCCAACAATTCCATGCAGAACCAAGATGTTTTCGTTCAAGTGAGGGAGGGAGGCTAACAGGGAAATTTTGGAGCACAGGTTACACCAGCTAAGTGAGCCTTTGCGAAAAGAGAGAGGAAAAAGAACACCCTCTCTATGTAAGTTGTCTGCTTTCTTTCCTCTGCCCATGACTGACTTGTACACGTGGCACTCCTGTAGTGTTCATTGTATTTTATTAATTAATCAACCAATGGAGATGCCAGATAACAGTCACTATGTTGGGGAAGGAGTAGTGAGGACAGGGTTAAGGATACGAAGAAGTATAAAATTCACAGCATGTCCAAAAGCCACTGCCCTGCTGTTCTCCAACAGGAGAGAACAGACTAAGCTCAACTGATTCCATCACCAAGGTAGAACAACACGTTAGGTGTTATAAGGGAAGTGCAGATAAATGATACAGGTAACCCTCTGCAATTTCACGGGAAGAAAATGTTAATACTATCTGGGAGGGCTGGAGAAAATTTAAGGGAGAGGATGACTTTTGTGTTTTGCTCCGGTACTGAAGGACAGTCATGGTGTAGAATATTTCAAGGAAGGGCTTTCTAAGCATGAAGCCTAGTAGACAAAAATATGTGGAAAAGCATGGGAGGGAACAGAGAGCGATCCAGCTCAATTCAAACACTGTATAGGTGAAAGGAAAAGCTGAGACTGACAAGGAAGGCTGACAAGGAACTCCTCCCTGGGCGCTGGCATGTAGGCCCTGCAGTTCCGACCAGATATGCCAGCTCTGGGGGTCACACCAAGCCAGCGTCTTTGGCCATGCTATAGAAGAGACCTCTCTGCTGCAGGAGGTCTGAGGGGGCGCGGAACTCCTGGATTTCTGCTTTGTCCAGGACAATCACCCTTGTGTAGTCCATGATGGTGTTGAGCCGGTGGGCGATGGTGAGGACAGTGCAGCCTACCTTGGCTTCCAGGGTAAGAGGTGGGTCCTATTAAGTAGGACACTGGGAGCCACTAAAAGCATTTGAATGGAAGATTTAATCATGTGTGTGGATTTATATGAATACAAATGTGCAGGTTTATACCCATGAAATGGTGATGATGATGCTGATGACGACAAACATTTATTGAGTGGTTGTTGTGTGCAGACCCTGTTCTACGTGCTTTAGGTGCATTAGTTCATTTAATTCTTCCAACAACCCTATGATGTAGAGGAGACAGGTTAACATCAGGCTGCTCATTTTGGAACACAGGGAGGGAAAGGACAATAGAAGGCAAAAATACCAAGCGATTAATGCAATAACACAAGCCAATGGGGAATTCTATTTACAAGAGCTATAGAGCATTCAACCAAAAACTAAGAGGCAACACGCTGCAGAGGGCAAGGGTGTTGTGTTATAAATAACACATTAATCTCTTTCATTCACCTCTTCTAGGATTCCATGAAGATCAAGCCTGACAATGGATGAGTGGTCACTGGTCAGGAGGCTCAGCCTTGGGAGTGAGGCAACTCAACTGGCCTCCCATCAGTTACCTTCCTGGGTCCCCACTGAACCCTGCTCACAGAGGAAGATGCTGGGCTTGGATCACTTTTTCTCCTGAGTATTGTTTCCTAACAACAAGCATCACAATCCTCCAGGAACTGCTAAAAATGCAGATTCCTAAACCCCATCCCAGATCAGTTAGCTTCAAGTCACTGAGGGTAGGTTGTGGGAATCTATGTTTTCAGTGCACCACCAGGTACTCCTCACACACTAGGGATTGGGTATATTTGCCAGGATTCTCCCAGTGCAGAAGGGAACAATATAAAATAAAGAGACTCTTCACGGCTGGGGAACTTACAAAGGAAGTCACAGTGAAGGAAGTCCTTTCTGCTGCTTATTTAGCCTCTATTTCACACTCACGATGCTGACTGAGGCCCAGGTACCTGCAATCCTTGCAGTCTCTTTTACCTTTCTCTGAAAGGTGCAATGCTAAGCATCCCTGAAATTCACTCTCTCTCTGAGTCTTCCTTTATCCTATTGGTATAAAATATTTACTGCTGCCATGCACTTTCTACACTGGTAGAATGGAGAAGGCCATGCATGGGTAGGTAGTTTTATTTCTGCAACTTTTTATAAAAACTGTATTATGTATATTTGCTTGGCATCCTTTCAATTAGGCTATAATCTGCTGAGGGATTCTATCCTTTGTAATAATTCTGCACCACTTGTTTAGGAAGTGCCCAATGGAGAGTCCCAGATGTGAAAGAAAGGGATTTCTTTAACAAAGTAGAGAACTGAAATCCAGTGTCCATTTCTCACTATCTACATGGAAGGTGCAATAGAAAACCTACCCCAGCCCAGCTGATGACCTGCATCCAGGCGCATGAGAAATGTGGGCCCCAGCTGTATGCAGGCTGAGAAGCCTCTAGCTAGAGGGGAACACAACATGTGCTCCAGTCAGAATAGGAGCTGGAACAGCAACTTTTTCCTCAATACAGACATTACTGCTCTGTGCTGAGAGGAGAAAGCTAGGGAACAGCAGCAGAATTGGGGTGCACAGAGAGAAAGGAATCAAGGTGAAGTAGGTGTGCAGCCTCTGCTCAGCACCATCTACTGTCCTGTCTCCAGGAGCAGAGGGCTGGCCACACCAAAGCATGGGCCAGATTCCTTGGCTGTCTTGAGCTATAGAAAATAATTTACCTTCAGTGAAAGATGCAAAACTCAGGAACTTTGCAGTTAAGCCACCCAGGTGCAAACCCCACTCCAACACTCTGGCTGTGTGTTCTTGGGAAGGCCACTGACCCTCTCTAAAGCTCCAATTCTTCACTCGTAAAATTCATTCAAAATATATTTTAAGCCATACCTAGGTATTTAGTACAGAGAAGTGAAAATGTGTGTCTTCGGGAAGACCTGTGTATAAATGTTCAGGACAGCTTTATTTATCATATCCAAAGACCAGAAACAACCCAAATACTCATATCAGCAGGTGAACTAGTAAACTGTGATATATCCATACAAAGTAATGGTACTCAGTAATGAAAAGGAATAAACTACTGGTATATGCCATAAGGTAGAAAAATCTCAAAAGCATTAGCATGAGAAAAAGAAGCCAGGCACAAAGGAGCACATACTGTCAGATTCCATGTATACAAAATTCTAGAAAAGACAAAACTAATCTATAGAGATAGAAAGCAGGTCAGTGATGGCCTGGGGCTGGGAGTGGGAGGTGGACTGGGACTGACTGCGGAGGGGTGGAGCAAACTGTCCTGGGGTGGAGCAAACTGTCCTATCTCACGACTGTAAGAGTGATTATACAGGTCTACCCTTTGTGAAATGATTCATTCAAATGGGTACTGTTTTTGCATTCAAATAGTATCTTAAAATTTATGTATATGGAGCACCACCAAGAGTCAAGTACTATTCTAAGTGCTGGAATATGAGATAAACAAAACAGTCCCTGCCCTTGCGAAACTTACAGTCTAAAGAAGGGAGACAGATAATCAATGCATAAAAATAGATTCAATTCATAATGATAAGTGCCATTAATAAAATAAAGCAGGGGCCAGGCACAGTGCTCACGCCTGTAATCCCAGCACTTTGGGAGGCCGAGGTGGGTGGATCACCTGAGGTCAGCAGTTCGAGACCAACTTGACCAACATGGTGAAACCCTGTCTCCAAAATACAAAAATTAGCCGAGCATGGTGGCAGGCTCCTATAATCCCAGCTACTCGGTTAGCTGAGGTAGGAGAATTACTTGAAGCTGGGAAGCAGAGTTTGCAGTGAGCCGAGATCACACCATTGCACTCCAGCTGGGCGACAAAGTGAAACTCCATCTCAAAAAAATCAATCCATCAGTTAATAAAGCAGAGTAAGGGTATAGAGAGTATCATAGGTACTATCTAAATAAAGGGTCAGGGAAGGCCTCTCTAAAGAGACTGTGTTTGAGCAGAAACCTCAGTGAAGTGAGAGTCTGAGAGAGAACATGAGGCATGGAACTATCTAGGGAAAGAGCATCCCAAATACTGACAAGAGGACATGCAAAGGCCCTGGGACAGAGTGGTGTCTGATGTAGTTGAGAAACAGCAAGGAAGTTGCTGAGACTGAAGTCAAGGGAGGAAGGTGGAGAGTTGGGAAAATAAAGACACGCAGGGGCTTTAAAGACTGTAGGAAGACTGTAGGGGAGGAATTTGGAATTTACATACGCTGGAAAGTGAGTGGAGGCCTTTGTCTGTTTGTTGTGTTGTTATTGTTGTGGCTTTTTTCTGAATGAGAAGAAACATGCTCTGATATTATCTGTGTTTTAAGGGTATCATGCTGAGTGCTGTGAAGAGAAGAGGTGGAAGTGGGTAAAGATGGAAATAATAGTTATGAAACTATCACACCATTGGGGCAAGAGATGACGGTGCCCTGAACTAGGGTGTAACAGCGGAGAATGTGATCAGGGTAAATTTGGAGAGTAAAGAGTGCCTACTTCATAGGTTGGCTCTGAAGAAACACTGAAAAGTATCTGGAATGCTCTAAGCACCGGGAAAATATTGAAAATACTCTAAGCACATGAAATTGTGCTTAGAAAAGTACTTAGAATATTCTAAAGAAAATGGGCTTAGCATAGTACCCGGCGCCTAGTTAAGCCCTCAGCCATGTGACCTAGGATTGTCACTCTTCTTTGGTAAAAGAGCACTTATTGTCCCTCAGGAGAAGAAAGTGGCTCATTATTTTGGCCAAAAGGTTGTAAGTCTCATTTTTATAAATTTAACTACTGCTAAGGTGCTAGGTACTGCAAAAAAAAAAAAAAAAAAAAAAAAAAAAAAAAAGCAAAATCTGACAGAGAATTAAAATTAAGTTTTAAAGCAAGTCCTTTTTTTCCCCCCACAGTACCACTTCCCATATGTCAACAGGTGTGACAAAGCATTTAAATCATATCTTTTGTAGGGCAGGGATTAAGAACCCTGCTGCATCACAGTCCTGGGCTGACTCACGGCCAGTCACCCTGTCTCTACAGCCTTTTCACAGAAGTACAAAAAAGTGTTTTCTTTGTGGAGACAGGACTAAATGTGACGCATTTCAACCTTGTCTAAATCCTTCTCTTTATGGGTCAGATAGATATACTGTCAAACAAATTCCAAGTAAGCCACATAGAGGCTGAAAGAATTTGTCAGTGGAGAAACGCAAGTTTCACTTATTATTGATAGAGCGAGACTCCAGATGGGTAGCAGTGTCCCAGTGGGTAGAGTACCCCGCACAGCAGCAGACCGTGCACCCCACTAAACACTTTCTGGGGGTCTGGCAGCTTGTTCTTAATCTGGACAATAAGTCCATGAAGTTGGCGTTATTATGTTCACTTTACCAAGGAGGAAAGCAAAGCTCAGAAGATATATGACTTGCCAGGGATCACTCAGCCAGGATTGGAACCAACCTGACTCCATATTCTTCCCATCTACTTCCCATCAGTCTACTCCGCCAGCATAGAAGGAAGTAATTAGAGGTCAAGAGCCCTGACCTATGCTGCTCCGGTAAAAGGTAGTGTGCATGCTTTTGCCCCTGGCAACTGCAAGGACAGTATCACTTACTGGCTACCTTGCTGTAAAGAGTTCGGACACCGCTCTCCTTCTAGTAAAGTTTTTCCATCTGATCCAACGTTAAGTTTGCCATTCATGTAATACTTCAGGTATGAAAGAACCAAAACATGATTAGGCTCACTGGTGGTTGCTGAGGGCAGGGTGTGGGGAAGATTACCCTGCATGTTTGTTTTAAAATGGCCATGAACGGTCAATTAATGAAGGAGCAGATTGTTTCTTAAAATACTTTTAAATGAATGCTGAATTTTCTCTTTTTCTTAAGCGCAAAGCAAGTTTATTAAGAAAGTAAAGGAATGAAGAATGGCTACTCCATAGGCAGAGCACTCAAACTCTAAATTCTTTCTATGATATCTACAGATGATTGCCTTCTTTAAATAGGCACTGTAAAATAACCTACAAGACAAAAATGCAGCAAGGTGGAGAATCTGGATGGGTTAGCTGAACAACAAGGTTCTGATGTTAAAATTTGAAGGTTTTTGAATGCCAGAGAAATTCTAAGATGTAGAAGGGTATTGATAGATGAGGGTGACACAGAGTGACCCACGTGTCACTAGAGAGGAGAGTGATACCCAGGTTGTGCTCTCACCTACCAGGACTCACCTTTTCTCTAGTCCAATGTGGCAATTAAGTTTTCCAAAACAAGTAAATTCATAAAAGACAAGATGGCTTTTTTTGTTTGTTTGTTTAATTTAGAAAATCTTTCTTGATCCACTCAAGACAAGATCTGAAGTTGTTTTAAAGAAACCCAGCACTGTCCCCATAATTCAGGTGTGATAACTGACAAAAGGAGGGCTGGGCCCTCTTTCAAAATTTTTAAACTTCTGTTTGCTGCAAACACCACACACATCCAGGACCAGGCCACATGGTAGGAAAGCAAAGTCAGAGGTGGAAGACAGGCAGGGCAAGCAGGTGGGATAGAGAAGTAAAGGATGGGACACCACATCTTCCACTTCCTAAAGACCCTTCCAAGAGAGCAGAGCATGAGTCACCAGCCATAAAGAATCACTCCTTTCCAAAGAAGCATCCAGGATACATGACCTAATAATAAATGATATTGCTCAACTATGGCCCCCAAAGGCCTATTTTTCCATGTTATAACTATTACTACCTGTGATTTACTGGATTCTTAATATATGCCAGGTTAGAGGAGAGTTAAATAATACACTGGTTCTCAGAGAGCAAACCTCAATCTTACGCTACTAAATGACTTTCTTAGGGTTTGGGAAAAAATTTCTGCTTTTCAGATTTCAGAGCTTTAGTGAAGGCTTGCAAGTATCACCTTAGATGTACTTGAGACTCTACCCCAGTGACTCAGAGAACCACTTCCTCCTTCATTCCCTACCCAGGTTTGTACCCTGTCATCCTGTAAACCTGTGTTCCCAGACTCCATCCTGCCTCTTGGTCCTCTCTAGGAGCTTCTTCAGGAAGGCTGTCAGGTTTGGATTTTCACTCCTAGGATCTCCTATATTACCTTGATCCATGTCTTTTGGTCAGTGCTGCCTGACCCCCACCTTTAGCCCAGGACCCCAGGACCAAGGCTGAGCCTGGAGCCCCTGACCCTGCTTGTCCAGGAGGGTTGCTCTGCTTTGCTGGTATTGACAGAATATAATCACAGATGTTTGCACTTGGCATTACCAGAAAAGCATGTGTAGCTATTACTAAATTCCTTTTTAAAGTGAATCTCCTTTCAGTCAAGGATGAGTTAGAGCTGATAATCTAGTCCAAGATGATAACTCTTAAATCAGATTAGAATTACAGAGTTTCACATTTTTGTCATTTATTCAGTTCAATTCCATTTTCTCACACACTTAAATTTCAGAAATCACCTAATCACCAGATTTTAAAAAAACATTCTCAAACCTGCTAATAGTAAGCCCCCTTAAAGATCTTAGTGCTTCTTATATAATAAGTACAACTAAGGACTACTTATATAAACTTATAACAATAGCTTTTTGTAAATTATTTTTGATGAACTGTGGCTTTCTATAATCATGCATCATTCTAATTATTTTCATGGGGTTAGCTGCTTTTGCTATTTGACAGCCAAATGATGATGCTTACTGAAGTTAATGAATCTATAAGCCTATAAATTTATTATTTTATTTGGTTATATTCTTTTAAATGGGTAAAATAAACTGATCTCATCTTTTCGCTACGCAGTGTTGAGCAGTAAATTTAGCTGATTTTTGCTTCTACTTCTGTTTCTCACTTTTATCTCTAAATAGCTCACCTATGGGCAATTTCAGTTCACCTGGCTTTTTTTTTTTTTTTTTTTTTTTTTAAGACAGAGTCTCACTCTGTCACCCAGGCTGGAGTGCAGTGGCACAATCTCAGCTCACTGCAGCCTCTGCTCCCCAGTTCAAGCAATTCTCCTGCCTCAGCCTCCCAAGTAGTTGGGATTACAGGCATGTGCCATTATGCCTGGCTAATTCTTGTATTTTTAGTAGATACAGGGTTTCACCATGTTGCCAAGGCTGATCTCAAACTCCTGACCTCAAGTGATCCACCTGCCTTGGCCTCCCAAAGTGCTAGAATTACAAGTGTGAGCCACCGTGCCCAGCCATCACCTGTCTTTTCCAGGTCCCTTGTTTCTAGCTGTGTTGAATATCAGATGGTGAGGAGCAGACTCCAAAACCTTACCAGTCTAGACAATTGATCCTGACTAATGGAAAAAATTGATGGTAAATTCTCATTGGGGTCCATCTGTCTAAATATTAAGCTTCCATGAATTTCGCTTACACCCACTAACTCTTATATCAACTAATTGTTAATAGTGCCTACCATTTATTGGATGCTTACTATGTGCTAGGCACACTCACACACAAAAAGATCTACAGATGAGGGAATAGAGAGTAGAAAACTTGAGTAACGGTCAAAGCACATGTCAGGCCTTACTGACTATAGTACTGGGCTGCTTTTAAACAGTAATTAGGCCAACTTCTTGTGTGATTAGTATGTGCCAGAGACAAATCAAGGAACACTGTGTGTATCTGTGTGTGTGTGTGTGTGTGTATATATATATATACACATATATATAGAACCAGAGATATGTGTATATGTGTGTGTATACACACACACACACACACACACACACACACACACAGATACACACTCACAAAGAAATTTCTGCTTTCCAGGTTTCAGAGCCTTGGTAGACAGCTTTGGTGTAATATATACATATATATACACACACACACACACACACACATATATATATATATACATATATATATATATGTGTGTGTGTGTGTGTATATATATGTATATATATATGTATGTGTATATATATATATAAAACACAAGTATTATGGTTGTGTAACATACTTGTTTATATATATACACACAATACAGTTATTATAGTTGTATTATATATAAATATATAATATATATAAAATATGTATTTATATAAATAATATACAAATATAATGTATAATTATATATTATATTTATATATAATATATAATAGCATATATTTATAATATGAATAGTATATATTAAATATATATACATATTTAACTACTATAGTCCTTGTATTGTATATGTCTATCTGTCTATAGATAGACATAGATAATGTATTTTTTCCTCTCATTTAATCCTCAAAATAAGCATATGATATGTCTATACTCATTCTCATTTTACTGAGGGAGAGATTGAAGTTTAAAGAGATTATATATAATTTTGTTTATTTTGATATGTTCTTAATAATGATTATTTCTTATATCTGTGCCACTATGTCCACAGAGAAAAGTCCACAAATTCAAACTGAGACTTCTAAGCCTAACTGCGAAGTGGCAGACTATTACCAGAGGCCCACTTTCATGTGGATCACCCATCACCTACTCTTGTTTTTCGTACTTGTTTATGACGGAAACAAAAATAACACTAACAACTGAAATTTAGATATAGCCTATCAAAAAGCACACCAGCATACTTCACTGCTACTTTGTGACAATGC
Source organism: Alouatta palliata (assembly GCA_004027835.1). NCBI lineage: Eukaryota > Metazoa > Chordata > Mammalia > Primates > Atelidae > Alouatta > Alouatta palliata. The sequence goes on along the minus strand of PVKV010003094.1, from coordinate 132,204 downwards.
TGTGATGTAGAAATGATAGTTATTCTGCTTTAAGAGATAAGGGATCTTAGGTTTAGTTGAGGTTGTAAAGATTGCCAGGGTATCTAGTAAGAGTCAGAAATGAGACTCTCAGACTTTCTCAGTCCAAATTCCAGGCCCTTTCCAAATAACCACGCTGCTGCTTCACTTAGATTCATGGAACCTCATTATATGCATGATTCACAAATCTATACTCCCAGTTCTTATCTGTCTCTGAAACTAAGAATACCCCTGCAGGAAATCTCCATCTGAATATCCTAGCTGAACATCTTACTCTTTAGTTTCTCTCACAGTATCTACTACAGGGTTCTATATGAAGCAGACACTTAACAATTTTTGAATAGACAAATGGCATATTTCAAAGGAAAAAGGAGAAAGAAGCCAATAACTAAGCTGAATTATGTGGTGGGAACCTGGGCAGTACAGGGAACAGACGGATACTAAGTTCTCATCCTCTCCACCCAAGATGAATATCACTGGCACCAGTTGTATTCAGCTAGAGGATCAGGGATGAGAAGCAGCCATCTTCTTCTGGTGGCCCAAGTGACAAAGGGCCTCCATACAGCCAGCTACAATGGAAGCAACACCAACCTGGAAGGTTTTAGACACTGCGGATGTCTCATGACTAGATTAAAGGCTCTTTAAAATTACTGGAGAAAATATGGCAGAAGAGAAGCCTAAGACAAAATCATGGCTTTGATTGTTTTATGACTTCCATAGCAGTTGTGAACCTGTCTCTGATGCTTATTAGCGATGTCAGCTCTCACACACACTTTAAAGTTTTTCAACCTCAGTTTCCTCATATGTACAGCAGGAATAATAACACACACCTCACAGGGTTGCTGGGAAGGCTACTATCTGATGCTATAGGTACCATATGATGCTAAATAAATATTAGTTGTCATAAGCACAAGTTTTATTCTCCTTGACATTATATAATGACTGCAAATTAGAAACACATGCATTTAAATAATGAAGTAATAATTTTGCCTGATCTCATGCTTTGTTTTAGAAAATACAAAGATGATAAGTCTGCCCAAGTCAACCAATACATGACTTTTTTTTGAGGGGGTTTCACTCTTGAGCCCCAGGCTGGAGTGCAATAGCATGATCCTGGCTCACTGCAAACTCCACCTCCCAGGTTGAAGCAATTCTCTTGCCTCAGCCTCCTGAATAGCTAAGATTACAAGCATGCATCACCACACCTTGCTAATTTTTGTATTTTTAGTACAAAAATTATCATGTTGGCCAGGGTGGTCTCGATCTCCTGACCTCACGTGGTCTGCCTGCCTAGGCCTCCCAAAGTGGTAGGATTACAGGTGTGAGCCACCACATCTGGCCCCAACTAATATGTGATTTTGGTTGTGGGAATAATACATGATGAATGCTGTCGAAAGGTGGTTTTCAACTGATCCTGTCACAGACAGGCCAATAAAGTCCAACTACTTTACTTGCGAATTGCTAAGGAAATTGAGCATCACAGAAAATAGCAAGCTTCCAGATCAACCTTGATAAACCACCTCCTGAAAGTAAGATGTACTTATTTTATAAAGAGTATATGTGAGAGTTAGCGAGAAACTACTCCCACACTACAACATCCCACCAACTTCAGAAAGCTGATTAAATCAATTCCAGGGCAGGCTTGCAAGGAAGATGAAAGGCTTGGTATTCTTGAACAACAACAAGTCAAGAGCTGCGTTATGAAGTGATACTTAATACTTAGCAGTTTTTCTTTTTTATAAAGATGCTCTCATTTATAGGATTTAGAAAAGACTTCAAGTATTTTCCCACGGGTAGGTTCAAGGCTTCATAGGTGACATTAGTCAAAATGTTTGCATGTGTGTGTGCAGTTTGCAAAGAGAAAGCAAACAAGAGGCAATGCTCTACCAGAGTGAGGGAGGGCAGGCCAGATTCCAATGTGAGAAATGACACTGAGTGAACAGGAACACTAACAGATGGGCATCTTACAACATGGTTCCTTTATCAGTGGTTTCTTGGTAGATGCTGCAGAGAGGCTGAATTTAACAGCTGAAGGTTGAATGCCTCTCAAAGGAATTCTCATAGAGGCCACCTGTATTTGAGAAAATGGGATGTTAAACATCTATATTGGGCAGTGACAATAAATACTAAATTTTGTATCTGCCAACTTCTTTTGCTGTAGAACTCAAACCACTTGTCAAAGAATCAAAAAAGTGACCCCAGGAGGTCATGTCACCTTTCCTTTGATTCTGGGCAGCCGTCAACTGAATGAATGTCCAATCTGCTCTTCAAAGATCTTTCAAAAGGGAGGAGTCACAGTTTTCCATTCCCCAGACTCTAGAGTTAAAACATTATTTCTTTTATGGAAACTAAATTTCTCCTACCATAAAGAATTTTCTTTCACATAGGTGTTACAAAGGATGGGATGTGTTACTCTTATCCAGGATGCCTTCTTCTGCAATATCCACCCTAGCCTTACCTGAGAAAAAAGAAATCACCATTAGACCTTCTGTTAATTGATAAAAAATTGCTCTGCAGAAGTATTTCACAGAATCACAGAAACAAAGAACTTTAGAGCTAGGGAAAAGAAACTTCTTGATCTGTGGATCCAACTCCTGACTTTTTAAAGTGTGGGTGTTCCTCCACTAGGGCGACCATCCATTCCAGATGGGCTTTCTGGGATGTGGGACTTTCAGTGGTAAAACCAAGATCAAGCCAGTATGGTTAGTTGTCATATTTTCCACTGAGATTTAATCTAACAGCAAATCTGGTTAGCTTTACCTCCCAAATAAGCTTCAAATCTGATGCCTTCTCCCCACCTCCACTGCCACCAGATGGTCCAAGCTATTTCGTAGCTTTGCCTATTGTGATCACTCCCTAACATGTTTCTCTGCTTTTGCTCCTGTCCAACTAAAATCTCTTTTGTGTGTACCTTCAAGGATGACCTCTGAAAAAAAGCAAAAAAGAGATTAAATCACTTCAGTATCCTCCTTAAAATTCTTCAGTTACTTTCCTTGGCAAATAGAGTAACAGAAATATCTTATCAAGGCAAAAATCAGACTTGGCTGTATATTACTATCTTCCCCACAGTTGACTTAGGCTGTTCTAATTGAAATTCAAGCTAAATATAAAAATGCATTCATATACCTTAGAGAAGAGGAATGAAGAAGATGAAACGACACTAGAACTGCTGCTCTAAACCTTTCTACTTTATCTAATAAATGTCAGAAGAAGATTTCATAGAGTAGGTGCTCCATTTTGGGAAGCAGTTAAAAATGGAGAGCTCATTTTAGGTCCAGGGTAGATTTCAATGTGTATAGTAAATATAATATACTAAGACAAGAGCAAACAGGTCTTCAGCATCCTAGTGTATTAAGTGAAATGTTTGGAACTACTTGAACCTATTTCCTAGAACTCATCCAGGTACAGCTTTAACCTTGGCTCTCTAAATGACCACCATGAGTAAACAGAAGTGTGCATAGGCATCTGTTTTAAAAGCTTATTGTAGTAGTCAACCTTGAAACTCAGTAAGAGTAATTAAATACTTTGCCAGTAAACCTTTTGCTTGTGAATAATATTCTATGCATTGTTAGATTAAAGAGTATCAGATCAAAAGTAACTGCAGCACAGATAAATACTACTGACTTTTTGAAGCCATGCAGCTGATAATGAGCAGAGACAGAACTAAGCACCAAGTCTCCCAGGATTTTGCGCACCTCCTCATTGCTTCTGTCTAGTTAAGTCAACAAGGGCAGGCTCCAAAGTGTAGTGGGCTTGGCCCAGCAGTGGGAATCTAGACCAGTGATTACCATGGAATCTGTTAATCGAGGGTAGGGAGAAAGCACTGGCTGTATCAAATAACTGATCTTGCATACCACCAGAAGAATTCGACACTGTAGGTTCTCTCTGAGAGTAAAGATAATGGCAACAACATTTAAAAACACATGAAAGACACTGGTAAGAGGATGAGAAGATAAGCCACAGAAAGAGGAAAATACTTGCAAAACACGTATCTGATAAAGGACCTGTAATAAAGAACCATCTATGTAAGGATCTGATAAACTTTGAAAATATATTTTTTTTAATTCCTAAAACTCAACAATTTAAAAAAAACTGATTTTAAAATGGGCAAAAGATCTGAACAGTCACCTCACTCAAGAAGGTACATAAATGGAAAAGAAGCATATGAAAAGATGCTTGGCATCATTTGTCGTTAGGGAATTGCAAACTAAAACAATGAGACACCACTACACATCTGTTGGAACGGCTAAATTCAGAAAACTGACATACTAAATGCTGGTAGGGATGGCAAGCCACAGGAACTCTCATTCATTGCTGGTGGGAACTCAAAATGATGCAGCCACCCTGGAAGATGGTTTGGCGGTTTCTTATAAAACTAAACCTGCTCTTACCACACAATCTAGCATTCATGCTCCTAGGAATTTACACAATTAGGCTGAAACCTTCCAGGAATTTACACAATTAGACAGAAACCTTATGTCTACACAAAACGTGCATGTGAATCATTAGTAGCAGCTTTAGACATAATTGCCCAAAACTGGAAGCAGTAAAAATGTACTTCTATAGGTAAATTGATAAACAAACTGTGGTACATCCACCCAGTGAAATGTTATCTAGAAAAAAAAAAGACATAAACTATCAAGCCACAGAAAGATATACTGGAACCTTAAGTGCATACTGCTAAGCAAAAGAAGCCAGTCTGAAAAGGCTACCTACTGTATGATTCCAATTACACGACCTTTTGGAAAAGGCAAACTGTAGAGACAATGAAAATATTAGTGGCTGCCAGGGTCTCAGGGAGAGGAGAAAAAAATGAAACAGGGGATTTTTAGGGTGATAAACTATTCTGTATTATGATACAATATGGATACATGACACTACACATCTGTGAAAACTCACTGAACTTCGCAGCACAGAATGAAACTTAACGCATGCAAATTTTTTTTTTTTTTTTTTTTTTTTTGAGACAGAGTCTCACTCCATCACCAGGCGCCAGGCTGGAGTGCAGTGGTGCGACCTCAGCTCACTGCAGCCTCCGCCGCCCGGGTTCAAGCAATTCTCCTGCCTCAGCCTCCCAAGTAGCTGGGACTACAGGCGCGCGCCACCATGCCCAGCTAATTTTTTTGTATTTTTAGTAGAGACGGGGTTTCACCATGTTGACCAGGATGGTCTCGATCTCTTGACCTCGTGATCCGCCCGCCTCGGCCTCCCAAAGTGCTGGGATTACAGGCGTGAGCCACCGCGCCCGGCCGCATGCAAATTTTTTAAAAATCAGGCCAGGCGTGGTGGCTTAGCCTGTAATCCCAGCAATTTGGAAGACCAAGGTGGGCAGATCACTTGAGGTCAGGAGTTCGAGACCAGCCTGTCTAACATGGTGAAACCCCGCCTCTACAAAAAATACAAAATTAGCCTGGCATGGTGGCGCGCGCCTGTAGTCCCAACCACTCTGGAGGCTGAGGCAGGAGAATTGCTTGAGCCCAGGAGATGGAAGGTTGCAGTGAGCCGAAATCACACCACTTCACTTCAGCCTGGGCAAAAAGAGCAAAACACCACTTCAAAAACAAACAAACAAACAAACAAAAAAAAAAAACCACACACATCATTTAGGTCAGAAGAGCTCAGGAAAGAATGAAGACAACAACAGGAGAATCTAACTGTATTACAATGTATGAAACAACCTCGCTGAAGTGAGAGAGGAAAAGATGCTAACCTACGTAGCTTTAGAAATGAATGAAGTCTCTAAGACTATAGGCTATAGGAACTGCACATAAACACAGATGAGTTGTTTTCCACATGGGTAATGGGCTAGCAATTCTGATACGGCTATCTATGTATACTGGAACTGAACAACTAAGTAAATGGATGGCAGATAGTGTGAGACAGGTTTCTCACGGTGGGAGTGGAATTTATAGATAAGGAAGGGGAGAAGGCTAGAATAACACATGTGATAATGTATAGAGTTGAAGATACCACTCAGCACTCATGTTTAGCTTACTAGAGATATAGATGGTTACAAATAGGAATGTTTATAGATATGTGTATATACTACTCTTAATAGACATATGCATCTTTCTTTGCTCTGTCATCTTTGCTCTGTCAGTTAAAAGTGCCTAAAAAAAAAAAAAAAAAACCCAAAAGCTAGTAGCAACTGGGGTACATAGTGCCTGGAAGCTGGTTTCTGATATTACTCTCCAGTGAAAGGAACGAGGGTTCCTGGAAGAAATGGCTGATTCTAGGACTGGGGCAGGAAATATACAGATGAGCCTGGAGTATCTCCTAGTGCAGAAAGTAAGGAAGTTCTAAAAGCGATTTTTTAAATTGATGGGCTATGTCAAAGGGACATAGGAGCCAATTGAAAGAGCTCCCAATGCCCAAAGCTGATACAACATGAGCAATGAAATGAAGTGATACTGGACTGTAACTCAAGGTATAGAATAAATATCTACAATTCCATTTATTTACTTTCATGATATAAATCAATGATTTAGTAAATTAATAAAACAGGAGAAAAGATGTATCGTCCTTGCAGGAGACTTTCAAATCATTTATGAGGATTCTCTGTCCTTAAATAGGTGGAATATAACTCTTCACTCCTTAAGTGTATGTTGTGCATGGTGACTTCCCTTTGGGAAGGACATTATCAGGGTAACTTTGCTGTGAAGAAACCCAACAAGTACTATGTCAGCCAGGTGATCAAGGTCAGCATCAACAGTCAGTAGCATGTTGATAATATGGGTCCATGATATGACATGATGAAAATGGCATTTTACATCTGTGATCTTCCTCCCCGAAACACATAATCCCAGACTAATCATGAGAAAAATATCAGACGCATGTCTGTCCACCACCGTGCCCAGATACTTTTTTTATTTTTTGTGGATATGGGGTCTTGCTATGTTGCCCAGGCTGGTCTCGAACTCCTGGCCTCTAGCAATCCTTCTACCTAAGCCTTCAATTTTTTTTTGTAAATCTAAAATAAAGCCTAGTAATTTTTAAAATCAATCACACTTGTTTGAATTCTAATGTGCTTTTAGGGTCGTTACAAATAAAGCAAGCATGATTATGCTAGAGGCCCCCTTCTCTGGTGTAGTTATAAAGCGAGGTTCAGGGGGAAATCTTGCCCATAATTTTTTCAGACATCAAGGGATTTCTAATTACTGCAAGCATCCTCCCACACAACAGGGCATTTTGAAGAATTTTGAACTCCAACAGTAGATAAAGAATGCCAGTTCTTACATTTGGATATCAATATTTGAAATATTTCTCCGGATAATGCCCAGAATAAAAGGTGAAACCATACATAAACCACTGTGCTCTCCTTCCAAATGGTTCCAGAGTCCCTGGTCTTGCAGCTCCATCGGTTACTGCCACACTTTGGGTGCAAGTTGGATTGGAGGACTCAGGTAAAAAATTAGAAGAGGCTTCTCCTCCATTAATTTCAGTAGCACTGCTCTGAAACCACTGAGGTCAGTATGTAGACACAACAAAATGTCACAATGTTCTCTGCAGACAAATTACAATCTACTTTTGTTCAATACATTTTTATAACCAACTCCCTCTCAGTTATGTCTTTCTCACTCCAACACATACATGCACACAGCCATCTAAAAATATAATGTTGTATTTCTGTCATTTCCAAGAATCACCTGTTACCTTTATTTTGCAACCACGAAGGTCAATATCCTTTGGAAGTTGGTATAGTATTGTTGTTTTAAAAATAGGAAAACATACATATAACAATGGTTTAAAATGATACTTCCATTCAATGAAATGCTGTATAAGCCTTTTTCAAATAGATGTAGTAACATCAAAAATATTTAAGATAATTAAGAAAAAAAAAGCTGCTAAGTAGAACGTAACTAGATTTTTATTAAGAAATTGCATACGTTAATATATTCAAAAAGGCATTTAGAGATATGTACGCCAAACTGCTTTACTGGGTGGGTGGAATGATTAAGGATTTTCACTTTCATGTAGGGATTTCAGTAATGGTTAAACTTTGGTAAACAGAGCATATTAATGTTGTAGTTTGGAAAATTTTCCATATTAAAAACTATGTATTTTCTCTTGAACACTGTGTAGCCTGATGCAATGAGGTGGTGGCAATTCAGTGGAAAGCTGAACACCCTTCTCCTTCTGCTCTGCTGGGACTCAGCCTGGACCCATGCATGGCAGAGTACAAAATCTGACACCCTCTCCTTAGTCCTATGGCTGGTCTAGAATACATACTGCTACTCCTGTGCTGAATCTATATCTAAAACTCCATCATGAAAACATTTATAGAAGTGTTTCCAGGAATCATAGGCCTTTAGAGCTATAAAGAACCTAAGAGGTCACCTGAGAGCCTGGGAGGTTAAGACTGGAGTGTGCTGTGATTGCACCACTGCACTCCAGCCAGAGTGGCAAAGGGAGATCCTGTCTCAAAAAAAAAAAAAAAAAAAAAAAAAAAACCCAATAATAATAGCTGCTGAAAATTATAAGATAGCTGTTAGATGACATCTTATATAGCCCTTTGTAAAGCGGTGCCTAGCACCATGCCTGGCACATAGTGGCTACTCAATAAATATTTACTTAGTGCATAAGTTGATTGCTGAAGAGTAGATAGGCATATACACTGTTCCATTTTTCTTTTACCTGAGTTTGTAATATAGATTTTGGCAACTACATCTCAGTTACTTCATATTGAATTTGCAAAAAAAAAAAGCAGTGGACTAAAAACCAGAAAACCTGAGTTCTTATTCTAGTTATGCTATTTATCAGCTGTGCAAACTCGTGGAAGTCACTTAACATCTGTGCAAGCCTCTTTCCTACCTGTAAAATGTGGGAGAATTGGGAAAGTAGATTTCGTAACAAAATTCTGAACACTATACCATCAGAACGTCTGCCGTCCCTCTGTCATGGCTAAGCTCAAGACTTTTCAATTATACTTATTAAATATAATCTTCTTAGTCTTGGCCTCTTAATTTTTATGTTAAGTCACCTCCCCTACTTTGAGCTTTGTAGTGATTGAAGAGGTGATAACTGATTTTTACATGATCAGAAAGCATGCCTTAGTTGTTTCAAGAAACTGTCTTCACAATGGTTGTATCATTATACCTATCACGAGTTTTATGCCCAGAATCAGCCTTTGAAATTAAAGTCGAGTAGAAACATCTGAGAAATGTTTTGAACATGGTAGTCTTAGGAACCACCCAGAAACAAACACCCTACCTGGGAAAATAAACACGTTTTTTTCTATATGAACTAGATGATTCCAAAACTTCTTCTGGAAATACATATATATGTCTGTGTGTGTCTGTGTGTGTGTGTGTGTGTCCTTTTTTTTCCCACTAAAACTTATCATACAAAAACAAGCAAATGGGGAACCAAAAACTTTATTAGAAAACAACTTGTCAATGTGTATATATACCCATGGCAGGGTCTAATTTTCCAAATGTAGTTTTACATTGGCAAATGGACAGTACTAGCAAATAATGTCTAGGAAGAAATTACTTTTCCTTACTCCACCCAATGTCAGCAAACACATTTGTTCAACCATTAGGCGGATTTCAGTACTAGGTGCAAGCTCTTTAATGAAATCAGCAAGGGAGTTTCCATTTTCGGTGCAGGTTTACATGGATGAATTGAAACCTCACCTTCAACCAGGGCAATGAGTTTTCATTTGCTTTGGCTAGTACAGACAGACTGCATCTTATTACTCTGCATTAATACTGCTTTGTCAAAAACAACAACAAAAATTCCAGCAAGTGAATGTACGTTTTTGAATTTGAGCTTGTGACAGCATTTCAGGACTTTTTCTGTGGCAGAGATTTTTTAATGTTAAAATAAGATTGTTAGAAGCTGCCATCTTTCAAAATCTTCTTAACCTTTCTCCATACCACTAATCACTGCTCCAAAGCCAGAAGACATCAAGAATTACTACTGTATAGGAAAAATGCAAAGAGCCAAAACATCCTTCTCAAGCTATCAGCAACTGGGTTAAATAAGCAAAAGTCTGCTTCCATTCCTGGGATGGGACACCTCCCACTTTGTTCTTAACTCATCTGAAAAATTGAACCAAAACAATAGGAACTGAAAACAATAATAATAATTGGCAAAGTATTTTGAAAAGATCAAGATGTGTAGACAAGAAATAATGATAAAGAAAAAGAGGTGTTCTTCTATTGATAACAATCTCTTTTCATGACACAGTAAAAGACAGGCAAGGATGATCATAAATCACTCTGAAGATAGAAAGCGCAGGAAAATTCAAAAGACAGTAAAGCAAGAGCATCTGGGAAGTCAAACTGCGGGGGATGGGAGGTGGCATAAAATAGTGACAAAATAATCCAAAATAGCTTCTCTTGTGTGATTCAGCAGGAGGTGCCACAAAGAAGACAGTTCACAGGGAAACACAAAGAGAGGTGTTCGTTAGACTGTAAAAGAGATAGGGAATAGAAGATGAAGGGTTGTGTTTTTTTTTTTTTTTAACTTTGCATTTGACTATGAAGGGCCGCTTAGGGAAAAGTGGGAGATTGTTTAGGGAAAAGTAGGGTGGGAAGATATAAAAATCATACTCTCTGATTCCACTTTCTCATTTCCATGATCAAAAATAGCATTTTTTAAGGATGTTCATTTCTGTCTTAATTAACTAAAGTGAGACAGAACATTTAAAACAACCAGCTCTGAGTTTTTTTCAAAGCTCTGTACTTCTGCTCCTGCAGAGCCCCATGGTATCTGGATACCTCAGATGTCATATGTTGCAGTTTGTCCTCCAACACTGGGACGGATCTAGGAGACGCAGTTTGAATAAAACTTCTGGGCCGTGAGTTAATATCAATAAGAAATGTCTTTTCCTTTTGGAAATGGTTTTGAGATTGATTCTCTAAGTGCAGCAGGGAAATTTATAATCTAATGGCAAGAGCAATGGGAACCAGAAATCATGCCATTTTGAAGAGAAGCATCTTGCTTTTGTTTTTGAATGGGGGGGGAAGATAGAAGGATTTTGAGATAGGAAACTGAATAATATAAATTTACTTTAATTATACTAAACATGATTGATTATTGGATATTATATATGTGAAACTACAGACCTGTTTTCCTTGAAGATGGTTTTTAAAACTATTGCAGGTTATGGAAACCCTATCTATTAATATATTTTCAATACTTAATTAATAGATATCAATGCATCAAACAGGTACATACAGGAAAACTGACATCAAGGGCTGTGATCAGGAAACTAACATAACGTTAAGTCTCAATTCATTTGAGAAGAATGAACATGGCTTAACTTTCAATGGACGTAAATTTCTTTTATGAGTGCAACTTCTGTCATCTTGTATTTTATTCCTAATTTGTAAAAATTGAACATTAAGGCAATGCAATGAATTGTCAGTTTTCTAAGCCCACACTATGGAACTTTGCAGATGGCAGGGGCCAGAAGTCAGCAAAGGCTCCCAGCAGGAGTGCTCATGTGACATCTGCCACCTTCCTAAGTGCTGAGGTAATACACCCACCACAGCTGTCGGGGCAGGACTCACTGCTCCTGGTGGAAAGCAGAAATCCTGCCCACCCACTTCCATGTGGATTCTCTTACTTCTCTTGCTGAATCGTTGGTTTCTCATGCTAAGTAGGTATGGAACACTGGTCTGGACAGGAAAATCACGAACCCTAAATCCCAGTTCAGGCTCTGACACTAATTTTCTGTCTAGCTTTGCATAGGTCACCCTTGAGCCTCAGTTTTCTCCTCTGAAAAATTATACTTCTGGTCTAGAAATGACTTACAATCTCTTTGAACTCTAATTTAAAAAAAATTTTTTGTGCCTCTTTGGACAGAAGGAAGGAACAGCTAAGAGGAGTTCTGCTCTCCTGCAAGCTGTGAACACCACCTTGAGGGAAGTAAAGTTCATCACTGCAGTCCTCTCAGGCTGACTGAACCTCTAATATCGGCCTTTTTCAGCAAGAGTTCCATGAAAGAATTAGGCTTAAATATATCCTACAACACACACTCTCTATGATGAATGAACTTCCCTCCTCTGTATCTAGATGGTACGATTTATATTCGATTTTTGGGAGAATTTGGAAAACAGCCACTCAGATCTACTTCCAGGTTGTGGTTCAGATGAAAGGACGCAAGATTTTACTTTCCAATAGATTTCATCTTAGAATTACAAGGCTTAAAAGAACTACATAGATCATCAGTGGTTCTCAAAGTATGGTGTTCCCAGAGCAGCAGCAGCAGCAGCACCTGAAAACCTGTTCAAATGCAAAGTCCACTTAATCAGGCCAGGCACGGTGGCTCATGTCTGTAAGGTGTGGAGCGGGTGGATCACTTGAGGTCAGAAGTTCAAGGCCAGCTTGGCTAGCACGGCAAACCTGTGTTAGCTGGGTGCGGTGGCACACGCCTGTAGTTCCAGCTACTCAGGAGGCTGAGGCAGGAGAATCGCTTGTACCCAGGGTGTGGAGGTTGCAGTGAGCTGAGATTGCACCACTTCACTCCACCCTGGGTGACAGAGTGAGACTCCATCTCAAAACGAAACAAAACAAAGTCCACTGAATCAGAAACTCTGGGGATAGGGTTTAGCAATGTGTGGTTCAACAAGCCCTGCAGGTACAGGTGATTCCAATGCACACTAAAGTTTGAAAGCCACCATTCTAGTCTATAGATCTTTATTTTCAGATGAGAAACACAGAAGTACAGGAAAAGTCACTTGCCCAAGATGGTACCTCTAGGGTATGGGTGGGCCATGATTAGATTCCAAGTGCTATGGACTGAATTGTGTCTTCCCACAAAGTTCATAAAGCCCTAACCCGCAATGTGACTCTATTTGGAGATAGGACCTTTAAAGATATAATTAAGTTTAAATGAGGTAATAAGGGTGCAGCCCTAATGCAACAGGACTAGTTTCCTTATAAGAAGAGGAAGGGATACCAAGGAACTGTGGGTACAGAGAAAATTCATGTGAGGACACAGTGAGAAGGGGGCCATCTGCAAGCCAAAGAGAGAGGCCTCAGGAGAAACCAAACCTGCCGACACTTTGATAATGGACATTCAGTCTCCAGAACTGTGAAAAATAAATTTCTGCTGTTTAAGCCACCCAGTTTATGGTACTTTATTATAGCATCCCAGCAGACTAATATGCTATGTCTTCTGATTCTCTGGATAGGAATATTTAAATTTTAATTAAATGATTTTGGAATTCTGGATCAAGCCTCCAATATCAAAAGAAACGAATGAAACTTTAGGAAGACTGTGCTGTCGGCATGGCAGACAATAAGAAGAGGACGTCCTGGAGCCCCTGACCCTGTGCAAAGGTCTGGCACTGCTCGAAAGGTAAGTTCTCCTAACTTGCAGCGTGTGCAATGGTTGTGCCATGGTGATGTGACAGCTGTGGTCCTTCCTTAAGGGTTCAAAGGGGGCCACTAAGTTGGAAGAAGCTAAGGAAGATTGAATAATGAAAAGTACACTGTGTTTGTCCTTGGAGGAGAAGCAGGTAGTAGGATCAGGATGGGTTTGTAGGAATGGCAGTGGCCAAACACCCTTTGGACAGGCCACCCCTGGAGAAAAGTGCCTCATATACACCTCAAGCTCAATCCGTCATCTTCTTTTCTTCTTCTCTTTTAAGTCGCAAAAACATTCCTCCTTTGGTGTCCCATGACTCAGGTAGTGGCAATTTTAAATCTCCAGTCATGTCAGCTAAAATCCTTGCCTTCTGAGGCCACCTTTGACTTTTTGTGATTCCTTCATCTTCCATATCCACTAGGCAGCACTCAATCCCGTTCATTTTGCCTCTGAAATATCCTTCAAATCCTTCCTTTCTTCATCCTGGCTACCATAACTTTGGATGACACTTCTGTCATCTCTTGCCTGGACTAAACTTTAAGTCTTGTAACTGGTTCCCTGGTCACTGGTCTTACTCTTTCATCCACTCCAAAATATGGGCAGAAGTCTTCCTTCCAAAACACAAATCTCAGTAAGAGCTCTCCGTGAGCCCATCAGCCCTTCCAGTCTGGCCTGGGGCCACAGCCCTGCCACCTCCACAGGCTGCAATGGCAGCCATACCTCTCCAGTCCCAAGGCCCAGCACATAAGTGCCTTCAGTCCTGTGGGTCCAAGTGTGCAGTAGTCCTAATGCCTACTGGAAAATGTCTGCCATTTACTTTGTGTGTGAAATCTCATACAAGATATGATAACAGCCCTCAGGTTCCAACCACCAATATAAGAAAGAGAATATGACCAGTCTTCAGAAGCCCTCTGACTACCTACCTCCCTTTCATCCGCCAGAAGTTCCAGCTATCCTTAATCTGCAGTTCTGTTGGTCTCTTGCTTTCCTTTGTAGTTTTACCGTGTGTATGTACACATAAATAATATATCATTTAGTTTTGCTTGTTTTTAAGAGGAAACAAATGTTTGTATTTTTCAAGGACTAATTTTTTTCACCATTATGTTCATGAAATTTGCCCACATTGTTGCAGGTAACTAGCTATTTCATTTCACTGCTCCCTCTATAAATATATGTGAATATATGTGTGTGAAAGGAAATTAAATTTTGGGACCCTAAACACATTTAGCCAAAGGGAAAAGTCAAGCTGGGAACTGGATCATGCAAACCAGCCTCCCCCTCTTAGTTCCTAAATAAGATGGTTACAAGATGAAAAGCTACATGCCTTCCCCATATTTTGCCCACAAGGAAATTCTTAGTGAGCTGTTAAAATTTTACCATGGGGATGCAAACTGACAGCTTATCTTTACAGGTGCAGTCACCTCAGCCCACCAGACACAAATGCACATCAGACTGTTCCCCTACACCACTTTGTCTGTGTTATCTTATGTAAAATGCAGATTCCCCACATTTTTCCTCTGCCACTTTTGTCATCTTATGCAAAAATGCAGATTGACTTACATGAAAACTATGTACAATATCCTGCCCTTTCCCCTTTAAATTTGGAGGCCTCAAAATCATCTTTGGAGAAAGGCACAGACTTGTCTCCCGGGTACATCCTTAAATAAATCTTCTACAATGATTGAGACTTGTCTCGTCATTTTCCTCTATTGACTTATGTATAATGTACACACCTTCTCCTTTCTATTGTTGATGGGGATGTGTAGTTTCCACTTGTTCAGTACGATGAACACACTTGAAGACATACCTGATGCACATGTGCATGAGTTTAGCAATTCCACCTGGAGGAATTGCTGGACCACAGGATATGTGTATATTCAACTTCACCATGTGATCAGGTTATTTTCCAAAGTGACTATACCAGTTGAAAGTTATGATGAAACAGCTTTTTCATCTATTCATAAATTCAGTCTGATATTCTGTTCAGGATTTTTGCATTTATGTTTGAAAGTGAACACATGCAAAAAAAATGACATTCGGATTGTAATTTTCCTTTCTTAAATAATCTTTGATTTTGGTTTAAAGTTTGTGCTGGCCTTATACATTAATTTGAGAGTGTTTCCTCTGTATCTACTGTTTTAAAAAGTTTTGCAAGATTGGAATTACCAGTTGCCTGATTTTCATTGTTGCTGTAGCATTTGCCTATAAAATTACCTAGGCTCTGTGTTTCTGGAGAAAACTTTTCTTGGTAATGTATTTTTCATTTTATTTAATAATTTATAGGAGCATTCTAATTTTCTTTTTCTTCTTGAGTCAGTTTTGATAATTTATATTCCTCTAGGTATCTGACCTAACAGCTAAGATTTCAAAATTATTGGCATAAAGTAGTTCAAAATATTCTCTTTTCTTTTAAGTATCTGCTGCATCAGTAATGTACTCTTTTTTGTTCCTAATATTGATTACTCATGCCTTCTCCTTTTTTTAAATCAGTTTCCTCAGCGTTTTAGAAACTTTATTAGTCTTTGCATTGCAACACAAACTTCATGGGCATTCTTAGATTCCCCCGCACAGCTTCTTCTTTCTCCTTTGCATGGAGCTGACCTGTGCTCAATTATACCTCTACTTTCAAATGAGGATGAAAGATCATGCTGCTGAGCCAATATGCCTGCTGGGCAACATGTTGTGCCCTTGATAGTTCATGGTGCACCCTTGTGCCCACTCTTCCTTCCTTCCTTTTCTCCCTTCCCTTTCCTTCCTTCTTTCTTCTTAAGACAGAGTCTCACTCTGTCACTCAGGCTGGAGTGCGGTGGCACTATCTTAGCTCACTGCAACCTCAGCTTCCCAGGTTCAAGCGATTCTCCTGCCTTGGCCTCCCAAGTAACTGGGATTACAAGCATGCACCACCACACCCAGCTAATTTTTGTATTTTCAGTAGAGATGGGGTTTCACCATGTTGGCCAGGCTGGTCTTGAACTCCTGACCTCAAGTGAGCCACCCACCTCAGCCTCCCAAAGTGCTGGAATTACAGGCTCATAGTGCTTTTTGCTGCTCTTTTTATCTCACTTTCACAGCCCTGGACGTGTTTCTCTTAAATAAAAGTATTAGAAACTTTATTCCTAAGTTTCTGCTTTCTGGAAGACCCACGCTAAAAAGTCTTTTAAAATTACCAGAATTTGCTTTTGTTTTATGAAATCTTTCCTTTTATTTAGTGCTTCTCTTGTCTTTATCATGTATTCCCTTTCTGTTCCTTTCTTTAGATTTATTCTGTTGTTTTTTTAAATTAAGATCTTATGTTACATGATTAGTTCATTTATTCCAACCTTTCTCTTTTTCAAGTATCAGCCTTTAAAACGCAAGGGTTTTGTTCTGTGAAGGATGATTAAATGAAAATAAATAAATAAATAACTAGCAGGCAGGGGTTGGCAAACCAAGAGCCCGGGACCAAAACTGATCCACTGACCTTTTTTAAAAAAATTACTTTTTCTTTATTTTTTAACTTTTATTTTAAGCTCAGGGGTACAGGTGCAGGATGTGCAGATTTGTTACATAGGTAATATGTGTCATGGGGGTTTGCTTTACAGATTATTTCATCACCTATGTATTAAGCCTAGTATCCATTAGTTATTTTTCCTGATCCTCTCCTTCCTCCCACCCTCCACCCTCTGATAGTCCCCAGTGTGTGTTGTTCCCCTTACAGAAGATTTTGCCCACCCTGCTTAAAGAATGGAGATTTTTTTTCTAAATATTGCTTGAGCTATATCACATATATTTTGCTATATGGTATTTTCATAACGCTTCTAAACTTAGCTATTTCTACTATCAGAAATAATTTCTTTGACTTGTGGAAGTTATTTGGGTCAGTTAGAAAGTGCAATTTTTAAATTTCCAAACACAGGTTTTTTTTCAAGGTATCTTTGTTGTAATTGATTTCTAATCTAAATTATTCTGTAATGAGAGAATACGATTTATATGATACAGATTGTCTAAAATTTTTAGAAAAGTTATTTTACAATGTAATTTTTAATAATTTGTGTGTGCTTAAAAATAGTATATATTTTATAATTGTTAAATGCAGTGTCTTGTTAATTGTATCTTTCAACTCTTAAATCCTTGTTGATTGCTTTACAAATCAATTATTGAGATACGTGTTACAATCTCCCACTAAACAGTAGATTTAACAATTTCCTCTTGCAGCACTGATCATTTTTGCTCTATTTTTTCAGATGCATGCCAATTAAACATTTTATAACTTTCTGGTAAACGGGACAACTTACAAAGATAAGCAGTGTCACTATTCCTTTCTAATAATATATATGAATTTGATTATGTATCCATTCTGAGAATCTTTAGCGTTAATTGGAGGGTAAGCCCATTAAGTCAGCTGTCATTATTGCTATATCTGGATATTTGACCAATTGATTTTGTACTTCCAATTCTGTTTTATTTCAGATTGATTAAAATTTTCCTCACTATAACTCCTATACTTGCTTTAAAGTTATGTACTATTTCCTTCCTTCCTTCCTTCCTTCCTTCCTTCCTGGATAGTCTAAAAATTTTAATTTGCATATGACACTTAAAGTCTAAAATTACTGTCTTTACCCTCTTACAACGATAAAAGGACCTAAGAATTCTTTATCATCAATCACCTTCTACTTATCATGCTATTTACATGCAATTATCCAAAATTTTAGATACTGGTTTTATTAACCCCACAATTTACACATATTGTTACTATTTCCAGTAGATTTATCACTTTGTTTTAATTTTGTTTTTCTTACCATTTCTTATTTATTCTTAAACCTCCTTTGTGTGATCATTTTTATTCTTCCTGAAATACATCCTTCAGCTAAGTTCTCTCTGCAATAACCTTTCTTAGGTTTGATATTTTTTTTTTCTGAAAAATTTCTTAAGCCTTTACTCTTGAAAGATAACTCCACTGAATATCCTATTTTCTCTCAGCACTTAATATGTAAATATATATTGCATGTATATGTTTTTTTAATCACAGAAGAATAGCTAGAGGCATTCTTATTACCAAGCAAAACAAGAAAAACTAAGAGTCTATTTTTAGTAAAACAATTAATTTGCTACCAAAAATTCCTTAATTAAACCAAACTATGCTTCAGTACATCCTTATAAAATGTAGAATTAGCTAGTGATCTAACTTATAAGAACATTAGTGAATTAAATAGCTATAATAGGTGGAATGGATTTAAGAACACATTTTTTTGCCTTCTTAACTACGTGCTTACACCCTAAGGTACTGAGACAGCAAGAGCATTTTAAAATTAATATTTGGAAGACAATGAATTAGTTTTAAAAGATTATTCTCTCAAAAAGTCCAAAGTATATTTGTCTAGAAAAAAAGTTAACTTTAATATATTTAAAAATATACAGTAGGATGAAAATGCTCCATTCTGAAAACCAGCCTTTAAAATATATTCTCTCAACTCTGTTCATAAAATTGCAAAACAAAAAACAAACAAACGGACAAAAAAAGCTCTGTCACTGGAGCACACTGCTCCTGGGGAAGGAAGCTGCAAGGTGAGGTCCTCTGCATTTACAAAGCATTCGCTTTAGATATGAATGAGCAATAAACGAAGTTTGCAGAACTAATAGCAGAGCTAATACTAAAACACAAATGCTAAATGCTAAATGGGTGGTTTGTTTTAAGAGAATCCTGTGAAAACTAACATTTCACAGCTTTTAAGTTCAAAATTTAATGCTATACGCTCTAAGATCCATGAAGGGGATTGATAATCCTGGGACTAGGGTAGCTCTCAGTAGTGGCTCCAACCTATGCCATCCTGTTCCTAGCATGTCCAGAATTCCAGTTATTGTTCACTTATATGAATTAAGGCATTGAAGATTGATTTTAAAATAGAACTATCTTAGAACATAGTATCAGTCAATCTTTAATATCCTAATTCAAATCGATTCATAAAAACAGAAAAGATACCAAATAGAATCACAATGTGAAGGAATCCTGGTCCAGTAAACTTTGGAGGAGAGGAAGAGGAGGAAGGGTTAGAGCACAAAAGAGAGGTGAACCAGACTGTGAACAGTGCCTCAGGGCATAGGAATAGAAAGCTCTGGTTGATTTGAGGAAAGCTGGGAGGGAAAAATTGTCATCATGGCAGCTGTTCAGATGAGGAGACTGCTTCATAGAGGGGGATGCAAAGACAGAGAAAACAAAAACAGAGAAGCTCCTCTGTTTGTTTTACTTAGGATAAGTTCTGGGAATAAATAGAAGGCATGAAGAAGGAGTACAGGTGGCTGCTGAATAGAAGACAGTGGAGCCCATAATGAGGTGTAGCCTGATTATATTGGGACAAAGAAAATGTACCCTATCAAACACCGCATGTTCTCACTCATAGGCGGGTGTTGAACAATGAGAACACATGGACACAGGGAGGGGAGCATCACACACTGGGGTCTGTCAGGGGGAAATAGGGGAGGGACAGTGGGGGGTGGGGAGTTGGGGAGAGAGAGCATGAGGAGAAATGCCAGATATAGGTGATGGGGAGGAAGGCAGCAAATCACACTGCCATGTGTGTACCTATGCAACAATCTTGCATGTTCTTTACATGTACCCCAAAACCTAAAATGCAATAAATATATATATATATAGAAAAAAATAAAAAAAAGAAAATGTACCCTAAAATTAAAACCAACAATCACTACCACTTCAAGCTAAGTTACTCATGAGATTAATTGGTTAGGATGGTGCCTCTATAGAACGTAACGCAAGGAAAAACTGTCCAGTCTGACTTACGACTGACTGTTCTCGGCCCAGACTGCCCTATGCCTGGGTAAGAAGACTGCCCTGAAGGACCTCAGGAGTTGTGTACTAATACCCAAGATTACTCCCTTTCACCCGTTCACACTGTCCTCTTGATTTACCTAATGTTGCCTTCCCAACTCCCAATTTTTGGCTCCATTTCCTGTATTTTGGTGAATATCTCCTTGGCATTACATTGCCACAGACAAATACAACAGTGACCATGCCTCCTCGGGAAAAAAGTCTTGGGTCCTCTATATTTGGGTACTATCTGTAGGGGGCTTATGTGGGCATAGACCAGTCCTATGTGCAGGCATTAAATGAAAAATAGCCTATCCTTTGTCAAATTGTAAGAACCGATAATGTTGTGATGGCAAAAGATTTTGATGTTAAGAAGTATTGTGAATATTGGGAGAACTGGTGAGTAAGCATTTTTACTAACATGGCTCCAGCTTCCAGTACATATTGTGTTCCAGTTCTTCTGATGAAGATGTACAAAAGTGGAATCGCTCCACACACTGAAATGAGTGAGCCTGATGCTCCTTTCAGGAACATTAATTTCTTTTTGACTCCATCAATTCCACACTCATCAAACAGCTTAATGAACTTTAAAACCCTACATAGATCATCGGTCTGAGCCAAGTATATTCTGGTAAATTTGAAGCCCGAGTTCTAGTCTTTAGATACATCTTCTATAACTTTTATTAGCAGCATTCATGTTCCTTGGTAAGTGACTTCTCTGGGGACATGAAAATTTTCATTTCTTAGAAGACAAAATTAAATATTCCATGCTGACCACTCATGGAGACCCAGTTTAGAATTATATACCAGTTCTTTTTTTTTACATTATTGTTTTTTATTATTATAGTTTAAATTCTAGGGTACATGTGCAGATCATGCAGGGTTGTTACATAGGTATACACATGCCATGGTGGTTTGATGCATCCATCCCATTAGGTATTTCTACATTAGGTATTTCTCCTAATGTTACCCCTTCCCAATCCCTTCAACCCCTGCTATCCCTCCCCTATGCCCCTACCCCCTGTTATCCCTTCCCTAGCTCTCCCAGCCCCTAACAGGCCCTGGTATGTGATGTTCTCCTCCCTGTGTCCATGTGTTCTCATTGTTCAACACCCACTTCTGAGTGAGAACATGCAGTGTTTGGCTTTCTGTTCTTGTGTCAGTTTGCTGAGAATGATGGTTTCCAGCTTCATCCATGTCCTTGCAAAGGACATGAACTCATCCTTTTTTATGGCTGCATAGTACTCCATGATAGTTCTTACCCACATGTAAAACAGAGGAGAAAGAATCACCTGCCCATGTGCCTAAGGCATTCTCCAGAGGCCTTTTTGTAAGCCAGGGGAAGAAATGGGGATGGGAGAAGAAGAAGAGGCAGGAAACTGTACCTCGGCTTGCAGACCAGACTTGATAGAAAACTACAAAAGGTCACTAAGCAGGGAGCGACTGCCATTACTCTAACCATCAATTTCCTTTAACTGGCATACTTCAGCCTACATTAGTATTCCATAGCTGAACTTTGCTTGTACTTACTTGTATTGCCCGAGAAAGACTGAAAAGGGAAAGCAAGAAATGAGGAAAGAGAGATGCGTCTGCAAACAAGGGAAAAGGGAGAGAAAGGGGAAAATAAAACCACAAGCTCGGAACAGTAAGCAAGGGATGAAGGAAGAGAGAACGGATAAGCACGAGGAGGAAGAGGAGGAAATACTCTTACAAGTTTAGACATATTTGAAGGAATGCCAGGTCTGGGTTTATTCAAAGGCTACAAAATGATTTAGGCATTCAAATGACCATGTTAGATCCACAAACCAAAGTCTAAGACAACAATTACACCTCTGTAACATCTGGAAAGGAAGATTACAAATCAATCTTAACTAAAGCACAGGAAATATGTGCACTTATAATTGCTTATATGTAACCTTCCCAGAACTATAGTGAAGCTCTTGTTGAAAGCAAAGAGAATATTATCCGGGGTGCTTACTTTAATAACCCCATGTAGATTAGTAATAGAGAGGGACCCCATCTGAAAATGTAGCAGGGGACAATAGACCTGAAGAAAGGAACCTGAGAAGCAATAATCGAAGATTAGGTGAAAGAAGGAAGCTATGATGGGTGGCCCACTTAGTTAAGCACACGTAAAAGGAACAATAGAAAGCTTGAAAGGGAACAGATAAAGCACTCCAGAAAGATAAGGACCCTGTGGGCCAGGCTGAGGTAACAGCCCATACAGGGAACTCAAGATACTTCATAGGTGGAAATAGGATGGATGTAGAGATTAGTTAGAAAA
Source organism: Alouatta palliata (assembly GCA_004027835.1). Taxonomy (NCBI): domain Eukaryota; kingdom Metazoa; phylum Chordata; class Mammalia; order Primates; family Atelidae; genus Alouatta; species Alouatta palliata. Next base: position 109,779 of record PVKV010003094.1, on the reverse strand, counting down.
CATGATATGTCAGATTTCAAATAAACTTATGTTTCTTCCCATTTTCTCCATTTCATTTTGTAGGTTGTTCTGCATATGTTTATTTGGCACATGCTATAGGTGAAATGCTGTGTTCGCCATTAGGGCTATATCAGAAAACACAGCAACAAAAATCCAGAGTCTTTGACTTAATCTTAATCACACACACACACACAATCTCCTTAAAAATGTTATGGAAAAAGAGTCATTCCCATTAGAAGTTCACATTGTCTAAGTCAGAATGTAACCTGCAATTTCTGAATATGGATTTTCATAAGTAACTAGGTAAGAAAACACCGCTTGGGGAGATCTGAAGTAATACTTGCTGAATATTTAGTCTAATCAATGTGGTCATGCAAAAATGATGAATGAAAAATCATTCAAGTAATCGCTGAGTCACCGTATACCCAAATATGAGCACTGACAAAGGAAAGGAAGAGAGAGAGAGAGAGAGACAGAGAGAGACGGAAGAAAGGAAGGAAGGAAGGAAGGAAGGAAGGAAGGAAGGAAGGAAGGAAGGGAGGGAGGGACGAAGGGAGGGAGGGAGGGAAGAAGGAAGGAAGGAAAGGAGAGAGGGAGAGAGGAAAGGAAACTTCCCCTCCAGGGAGCTAGCTATTCAGTCTAACGGAGGAAAGGAGATTTTCATAACATGAAGTAAAATTTACACAATATGATCAAGTACCAGATTGTTTAGTTCAGAAAACAGTAATTAACAATCACTTTGTTATAGTCCCAGTTATAGTCCTCACTAAACCTTTAAAAAATTTTTTAAACAATCTGATTGTGTTGATTTGAATTCTCTAATTTTTCTTCACTATTAGATGTAACCAGATGGTAGATTCAAAGGGCAAGAGTGAGGGTAGCAAGGTCTATAAATGTGTATTCAAACAAGGGTTGCACCACACTATCACCAGTGGCTTTAAGGCAGCCCCTGCACCCCGTGGACTTGCAGCTTTCCATCTGAAGTGGACGAGCCTACACGCTTGACAGTGTGAGGTATGAGGGATACTGCTGATACTCATCTTTCAACAACCAGAGTCCTCAATGATGCCTTTAATGAGACAATAGCCCTTCAGTGCTCATCAGCTTCTGTTTTCTACATGTTCTCAAAGTACCTACTTCTTTTTGTGTCACCTTTAATCCTTTGGCCTGAGAAGGTGAATCATCTTCTGTAGCTGTGTAACAGCTCTCATTCCGTGAAGAAAAGTTTAGTTGTAATATGTATCTTGTCTTTCACTTCCATTCAAGGGGCAAGACCAGTTTCCTGCCAGTGGAGTTTTTTTTTTTTTTTTTAAACTATACCCTAAGGCTTATCAAGTACATTATTTACAGTTACAATTACACAAATGATCTAACATCAGATATATAACAATAAGTTGAAGAAAACAACATAAAAAGCATCCTTCATAATCTATATCTATATAGTCTATCTTATCAAGATCATGCTATAGTAAATTAACATAGGTATGCTCAAAATGTTTAGAGTTAATTGCACTTATGTTAGATAGTTCTCCATTACATAAAGAATTAAGGCCAGATTGTCTTGATTTGCTCCCTGGTTTTCCAGCCTTATCTCCCAATACGGTCAGTCTTCCATGTACCTCCCTATGCTCCGGTCTTTATAGTTTCCTGAACATGTCACATACTGTTTTTCTTGTTGTTTTTTTGAGATGGAGTCTCATTCTGTCGCCAGGCTGGAGTGCAGTGGCACGATCTTGGCTCACTGCAACCTCTGCCACCCAGGTTCAATCAATTCTCCTGCCTCAGCCTCCCGAGTAGCTGGGATTACAGGAGCCTGCCACCACACCTGGCTAATTTTTGTATTTTTAGTACAGACGGGGTCTCACCATCTTGGCCAGGATGGTCTTGAACTCCTGACCTTGTGATCTACCCACCTTGGCCTCCCAAAGTGTTGGGATTACAGGTGTGAGCCACCATACCCAGCCACATGTCACAGACTTTTATACTGCTGAGTATTTCTTTATGATCATCCTTCTGTCTGAAATGCCCCTTTCACCCCATTTGCAACCTATCAACAACCTACATAAACCCCCAGTTCAAATGTTTCCTCTCTTTTAAATCTTCTCTGACTCCCTAGTTAAAATTAATCATTCCATCCAGGATTTAAATGTTACCTTTATTTAACACATTTTTGTTCTGCTTTACTGGTTAGTTCCATAGATGTCTAACTCTCTGACCATACATTAACATTCTCAAAAATGGGATTGTGTATTTTTGTACCTTTAAATCTTCTCCAATCCCTAGCACATGCCTTTCATGTAGGAAGTACTCAACAAATGCTTGCTGGATGAATGGGTGGATAGATGGATGAATAAGGGATAGCATCTCAGTTTCGTAACACAATTGTTAACAGATGACTGCCAGGGGTCTTTTCCTATCTATAATGCCCTATGGCTCTTTTAGAATGATAGTAGCTTTGATTTAGTTTAGTAGACAACATTGGGGGAAAAACAAAAAACCTCAGCAGACTCCTATAAGATAGAAGTAGGCCGGGCGTGGTTGCTCACACCTATAATCCCTGCACTTTGGGAAGCCGAGGTGAGCAGGTTGCTTGAGCTCAGGAGTTCAAGAATAGCCTGGACAAAATGGCCAAACCCCGTCTCCATAAAAACTAAAAAAAATTAGCGGGGCATGGTGGAACATGCCTGTAGTACTAGCTACTTGGGAGGCTGAGGTGGGAGGATTACTTGAGCCTGGGAGATAGAGGCTGCAGTGAGCCAGGATTGTGCTACTGTACTCCAGCCTTAGACCCTGTCTCAACAATAACAAAAAAAAAAAAAAAAAAAAAAAAAAAAAAAAAAAAAAAAAAAAAAAAAAAAAAAAAAAAAAAAAAAAAAAAAAAAAAAAAAAAAAAAAAAAAAAAAAAAAAAAAAAAAAAAAAAAAAAAAAAAAAAAAAAAAGAAAGAAAGAAATAACATCAACATGTCCTATGGGAATTCAGGACCCTACAGGAGACATCTCAGAAGGCTCAGAAGAAGCAGTAGATTCTAAAAGAAGATGAGAACTAGAAGGAAACAGGACTAATATAAAAGTAGAAACAAGCTAAGCAACATGAAAGTACTAAAGTACATTTCAAAGCCAAACAAAAATTAGTCTTGGACCATTCAGTAACTTCAACCATCAATAAAATGTCTTCCCTTCATCTTTAGATATGAGTGATGGCTGAGTTTATGCTCCTAATTGGCAGGTACACATGCCAGTGGACAGGGCTGGTACCTGCTGTTGACAGTGCTCAAGAATCTCATGGAAGTAAAGGTGTCCCATAGAGTGGTTACTGGTTTGTATCTGGTACAGATTATAGGATTAGAAAGCAGACAGAAATTCTGTCCAAAGTACACTGATATCAAATAACGTTCAGTTCCTCAAACAAGCATCAGTTTAGAAACACAAGGAAATACAAAAACTGGTCACAAAACTGGTATCAATAATATGTAGAGTAGACATATGCCACATAAATATAGAATTGTCCTATATCTATTTTCCAGTTTTAGAAGAATCTAGAAACATCCTATATGTGTGTTTAGTCCTGAGAATCAGGCAAATACATATGTGATGTCCAAGCCATCCTGATGTCTTAGTCTTTACAAGCTGGCTTCCTTCCTGTAAGTCACTGAGATCAGAAATTGAGACATTAGCCCCCAGATCCCCAATGGAACAATCCATAATATGGTTGGGTTTTTATCTTTGTGAAAACACACACTTCTGTCTCATCAACCGTAAGTGCACAGAGAGGGGAACTTAACAGAGCTGAGTGAGGTGAGCACCTGGGCTGGTGGGGCAGCAGGTGAGGATTTATTAATTCTTTCAATAACTATTTGCAGAGACCTCCTATATGCTAAGCACCATTCTTAGTACTAAGGATATAGCAAAGGAAAACCCAAAATTATGACCCCTGAATGCTTGCAAAGTAGGAAAGAGATAATCCGGATAAATCAGTATAATACATAGCATGCTAGATGGTGACAGGCACCAAGGATGAAGAAAGGTAGGTGGTAAATAAAGAAACATTTAGTATGAGAATCACTCCTCTACTGACAGAAAACACTGAGTTTTATCTAAGATATTAGCATCTACATCAAAATAAGATTGGGATAAAAATGGTGACATGAGTGATGTTTGGTCTCTGTGCTCCTACTGCTTATCCTTAAGATGCCACTTTTTCGTGTACCCTTCCTTCCCCCATTTCCCCAGAAGATACAAGGTGACTTACTGTGAGTGGAATCTGCCAGCATCAGTGGTCATTCCTTAGATCCAAAACGCCACATTACCACACCAAGGTTTTACTCATAGATAATGTCATAATCCAAGAGGGTGTATACCCACATCTAAATTCACTCCTCCCACCCCTAGTCAATATATTTGCCTTGGAGATAAAGCCTTAATCCAAAAGAGTATTGTGAATGTCAGGAATTCCATGCACCATGTTACATGCTGATAAAGAAGTCTGGGTAAGGGGTCATATCCTGCCCATACTATACCTAACCTGTGGGCTAGAGAAAGGTTAACCCTAACTCTCTTTTACTTTAAAACTTCAATAAACCTGCCTTTTAATCTGCATTTAGTTTGGGCCCTTCAGACTAGATCCGGAATCCTCTTCCAGGTCTGTGAGTTATTTGCCCTTCTCATGTGTATTCCACAGGCCTCACCAGGATGTGAGCAAGTGGCATGCACTTAGCACAGCCAGAGACCAGAGCAAAGCTCAGGAGACAGTCAAAGTTATCACCTACCAAACAGCTGGGAGTCAAGCACAGGCTGTGGTTAAGTTAAAAGCATAACTTGGACGGCAACCTTCACATGTTTAAAAAATCAAGTACAAATGCACGCACACCCACAGGTTTTCATTTGGCTAAGGCATCCAAGGTGCAGGTGGGAGAGCTACTTAGATTTTTTTCTCAATTAATTGAGTTAGAAATTGTAGTAAATAAACAGCTTAAGTACATCTTCTACCACCCTCCCACCCCGTCCCATATCATTGAAAAGCAGCTGCTTCAGGATCCCAAGTGGCTCATCAAAGTATGGTCTGAGCATGGGTGCCGGGGCTCTGGCAGGAAGACTCCTCAGCCACTGGGGAGTAGGCTCTGCCATTAAAATATGTGTTAAATATCATATCATATGTTATAGCACAGAAGAGAAAATGTGCCTAGCATGAGCCAGGTATTATGCTTATTACAGCTGTACAAACACAAATGATAAGTTCACAATTCACACTCACGTCTACCTTACAGCAAGCTCCTAACCACTCTCTTGTCAGAGATTGTGCATGACAGCGATGCTGATACAGATGACAACGGTGACAGTGGTGACCTGAAAATGATGTGGTTCCAGAGAAACCATCGACTTTAAGATCGATAATAAGAGAGAACTAGGAGAGTCAGTGGAGAAAAAGTTATTCTGAATAGACAAAACTTGCATAGATTGTAGCCATTTATGTGAATTGTGTACCACCAGTTCTAACGGTGAGTCAATATAATACAACTTGTGTACGAAAACAAATTTGTCAGAGCAACCTTGATCTGAAATGTATTTAATTAGAATAGCAGGCTCTTTATACGTGTGATATAGTTTGAATATACGTCCCCACCAAAACTCATGTTGCATTGTAATCCCCAATGTTGGAGGTGGGCCCTTGTGGGAAGTGTCTGGGTCATGGGTGTGGATTTCTCGTGTTTTGGTGCTGTCCTCATGATAGAAGTTCTTGTGATACCTAGACAGAGGGTTCTTGTGAAATCCAGTTGTTGAAAAGTGTGTGGCACCTCTTCCCGCCACACACTCCCCTCTCTTGCTCCTATTCTGGTCATGTGACATGCTTGCTCTTGCTTTCCTTTCCACCATGACTAAAAGCTCCCCAAGGCCTCCCCAGAAGCCGAGCAGATGCCAGTGTCAGGCTTGCACAGCCTGCACAGCCATGTGCCAATTAAACCCTTTTCTTTATAAATCGCCCAGTCTGTTACACCTTTCTTTATGGCAACCCAAGAATGGCCTAGCACAGTATGTAATCAGATGTCAACATTGTCCACATTCTAACATGCATGCGTGACATCTTTGTAGCATTTTAAACTTAATAAAGTGTACTTTCGGAGGGCAGTCTCAAGTGCTGGGCATAATTAGATGCTGAGTAGAAGGGAGCAGCAAATGGTAATAAAATAGAGCCTTGCTCTGGAGAATCGCAGGTCTGATCATTTCACCCTGACTCGTTCTCTGTGAATTAGTTATAATTTTCACCTTTCTATAGATTAGGAAACTGAGGCTAGTGAAACACTCAGATATCAGCACCAGAAGAAATCTCCTTTCTTTAAGGAAAACAAAAGCCCACCTATTCTCTATTAGTTGAAGAAATCTTGCTTTAGTTTTTTCTTTTTTTTAATTAAATTTCCCATCCATTAAGTTCAATTAAGCTTTCAGTCATTGGGACCAGATTTCTGAGTGAAATAAAGAGCCAATTAGGGTGATCCAAACTAATCAAAAACAAGATGCCATCAGCCTGTCCATGTGCCTTTCTACACACCTGTCACTTAAGGAGCAGAATATTTTAACTTAATAGACATCTACTCTCAACCAGGGAAGGAAAATTTTAAATAGGATTAAATAACCAATATGATCCATTTTAATTCCATGGAAAGCAGAGGGATAAAAGATAGGAATAAGGTTTGATAGAGAAGAGGGAGAAAGAATCAGAGGCTTGGACAACTGCCCCAGCGGGATCTCTCAGGGGAGAGGGCAGTGAAGTATGTAGCAATCAAGCTTTAGTTTAGGTCCATGCTTTGCATCCTTAGATATGAAAAGGGATCAGAGAGGTGAACAGCCAGATCTTTACAGCAGGATGACCTTGTGTTGTTAGAAATACAGTAAATTCACAGCGAGGTTATTTTCTACACTTAAGACATAAGTTGTAAAAAGTGTCTCCCCAAACCAGATGATGAATTTTTGTGTAGTTGAGGGTTCTCCAAATCATGTTTCCCATCTATCGACATGAGTAATTTAAAATTGCTGGGGGAAAAATCAATCAGCATTTGCATCAAGAGGCTTTGCAAAGTAGACACTCAGAGAACTGACCTGCCGATCTGCACTCCTGAGGCGATGATCATTGCAGGCTCATTTTCATTCACAAAGCTTGCTCATATTTAGAGTTAAGCAGAATGACAGGAATTAAGACTACGGACTAATCACATGGGATTTTCTCTTTGTACTTTCCAACAATAAAATGACTGTGCAATGACATTTGGAATAGCTAGTGTGACTAATGTCAATGTTGACACTCTTTTTGTTGAGACAATATTAATAAATAATATTTATTGAGGATTTACTATACGTTGAGCACTGTTCCAAGTACCTCACATGGATTAACTCATTTAATCCACGCAAACAACCCTCTGAGACAGACACTATTATTACCCTCATTTAACAGGAGGAAACAAGCACAGAAGTAAGGAAACTTCCCCAAGGTCATACTTTTCAACAGGAAAATTTTTGTACCATAGAAGCACGGAAAAGTTAAATTAATTGTTATAAAGTCACCTAAAGTGACTGATATCCTTGCTACCTCAAAATAAGTCTGGGCTCCCTCTTGACCCTGGGCTGTCAAAAACAACAAACATTACGATGTCTTTTTCATTTATGTAACTTCCAGCAGCTTGTTTAAGGCTAAGTGGAAAGTAGTTGATCAACACATGTTGAATGGACAACCTGCTTTCTTTAAATTTCATAATGTCTATATCCATATGACAATTTTACTTTTTTATTTTTTTTATTGCATTTTAGGTTTTGGGGTACATGTGAAGAACATCCAAGATTGTTGCATAGGTACACACATGGCAGTGTGATTTGCTGCCTTCCTCCGCATCACCTGTATCTGGCATTTCTCCCCATGCTATCTCTCCCCAACTCCCCTCCCCTCGCTGTCCCTTAAAGAGTGTTTTAAAGACTAGCAAAATATGAATTCATTTTGATGATAAAATCTATCTTTTATTAAGCCCATTAATCTGTCTGCCTGCCAATCTTTGTTTTATACCTTGTGATAAAAGATACACTGTCTTTTATGTTGACATTTTTATCCAAGGACCATGATGTGTACTGTCAGCCTGATCCTATCATGAAAATATTCATGCATTCTAGGGAGTGCATTCATTCAAACAGATTCTGAGTGCTCATTCACAGCTGCACACTGGCAAGCAGCTCATAATCCTGCTGCAGATGTGTTTTGCTTGACTGGCTATGTTGAGAATTTTTTTATTTGAATGTGCAGATCAGGCCCACCTCTATTTGCAAATAAAGCCCGATTCACACATTTAGCTACCTACTTGATCCCAAAAGTGTTTAGTTTTGTGAACCTTCCAATCTGTAGACACCTGAGGTCTTAGAGTAAACCAAATTTAAGACCCCGGTGTCCCTGGAGCTTATAATGTATGGCTCATGCTTTAGGCTGACAGGAGGATTTTCAGGGAATAGAGCAACTATTATTCCAAGCTACCCTCTCCATATTTACATATCTAGTTCTCCTGGAGGAAATCTGGAGTTCCTTTAAGGCATCTCTGAGGTGTAATCATTAATTATTAGCATGCCTTTACAAATGGATGAACTAAGACCTGGGAAGGGCAGACAATCCCACAGGTATCTGGCGATAGAAATGCTGCCAAATATAGCCAACGCTTTACCTCTGACTTCACCCCTCTTTTGACTGGTATGTTCTTTGCTATGTTTCCTAAAATGCCTCTTTCAAAGTGAGGAGATTTGTTCAAGACCTCACTATAGTTTATTCTTAAACTGTTCTCCTCTGGCCAGCCCGGACAGTAAAGAGGATTACTTGGAGGAGAACCACTGCCCCAATGTCAAACAATGGCCATGTGTCCTGGGTGACTGAGAAGGGACTTAGGAGGGGCTCATGCTACTCCAGGATCAGCTGCCCTATTTTGATCTGATCTCTCAGATTCAGCTTCTGGTTCAATATGGTATGGTCGCCAACTGAATCTCTCCTTCTGCCCTAGCAGTATTTATAGTCTGGATCTGGTCCATGGTATAGACACCACGATTCAAATCAATACTTCTCACACTGTGGACATTTACAGGCCAAAATTGATGGAGAACTTTCCATTCCTTCCTGTAATCCTGCTGACTGGCTCTCTCTGCCTAGCCCCATTAGAGAACTCAACTGTAAAATTTTCAGAGTTGATGCCAGTACTGGTGAGTTGCAATGCCTGTACCTTACAGTGAGAGCTTTTCCTATTTGCTGTTAGGGGATAAGCAGCTCTCCTTAGCACTTTCCCTTTTTTGCTGTAGGAATTGTTTTGAATTGGTTTCAGGGACTCTGGAGCATTTTCTTGGGATTAGTATGAGTGACATGTCAATGAATACAATAACTGATCATGAGGTTTTGTCTCTCAAACACTTTTCTGCTTTTAGGAAGGAGGCACCTTAGTTCTCATTTTGTTGTAGAGTCACTTTATCTTACTGTTGTCTCTGATTATGGACTATCGAAAACTAAGTATGTATTAGCACCCGCCTGATTGTGAATAACGCTCTTCGGAATGCCCGAACATTGGCCACTTTCTCCCAGGTAACTCAAGGCTTCTTCTCCTCTGCTCAAAGGTCCAAATAAAGATGGAGTCGGAACCATCATCTCCAGAACCCCAGATTCCTGTGCCTTGATGCATATTTTCCTACTGAGGGTTCCCCGAGAACCAACGCAGTGCCCTACTCAGGCTTGCCCCTCTCAGCAGTGCTGCCATGTGCTCTCACCTTTCTCCAATCCAATTCCTGTTCCTTCAGGAACTGGCTCTGCTCAGGTGTTAATGATGCTAATCATTAATGGTACCAGCTGAGCTAACAATTTTGCATTTCAGCATTTTAATAAGGGGAATTTCTTGAGACAGTGCTTTATCCCAAAGACAGACCAAGGAGAAAGATATCTTTCTGGGTATCTACATGGGTCACAGTAACACTGATGCCAACCCAGACTTTCATCCCTACACTTTTCTTACAGATGTGCTGCCTTGGTCATCACACTGGCTGGTTCCTATAGCATAAAACCACTTATACAAATGGAGCTCAGTAGAAAAACTGTTGATGGCCTGTACAATTCTGCACAGGCAGCAGCAGCTCTGTCTCCAGAACTCTCTCTGCCTCCTTTGCACTCTGAAGTAAGCAGCAGCAAGCAGCTGTCACCCCAGAGGGAAGAGCTCATGTTGACTGTAATTTCTGAATCTCTTTGTAATCTGATTTTAGGATAGAGTGCTTGCTTTCCTTCTTCTTGGGCATTGAATCCAATAAGAATAAGATTCCTCAAGTAGACAAGCCTGTGCAGGAGCCGAGAGACCTGAAATCAACGAGGAGTTCACTGTCTAGGGAGGCGGAGGGTGAAAAAAGAAGGTCCTGGTGTCTCAGTGCCTCCTCCTTGTAAAGCTATGTCCCACCTCAAAGGACAATAGCCCAGTGTATGACTGCAGAGTCAGCAATGTACTCTAAGCCAGAGGAGGGGAGAAGTGCATGTGAGGAGAGGAGGTATAGCTCTTGTATTTTGGAATACTGCATCATCAGACTCAGAGATGATCTGAACTTTGTTTTCTAATTCTAACTACCGGGAATCAGAAATGACATAAAGAGAAAAAAAAAAAATCTTGGCATCTCAAGAGGCTCATCCCTGTAGCAGGATCAGGGCTGAGGTGCCAGCACTCTTTCTTCCCTCTCTCTGAATTGAAGAGATGCTATGATGGCAAAATTCACTGAACCAAAGGAAGCTGCAGTGGCTGGAAATGTCTTTGTCCCTAAAATACCCCCACTGGCTTCCAAACAAGAAGACAGCTGAGAGGACACCATCTTCTTGTTTGAAGCCTGGTGGCCTAGAGGACCCAGCGTGGCTCCCCAGGGAGAAATGTGGCCCTACAACCTCACCACTGGCTGTACTCCCCACCCCAGAAGCATCTGCTTTATCCAGGTGCAGACAAAAGGAACTGTTCAAAGGCCCTGACACCCTGAGCACACATGACTAAAGCAGCAGAATCCCTGGGAGGAAAAGCTGCTCTGGTTTTACAGGAAAGCGGGTCCCCAGTGCTTTAAGCAAGGGAAAAAATGGGTTCATAAAAGAAACAGGAGGGGGAATAGGAAAGATAGCTATGAAAGGAAGAGCTACGGGATTCAATAAGAGAAGGCGGTCCTATGGGAAATGGAAGCTTTGGTGATTTTCTGAGATGACAAAAAAATAACTCTGAATGTTCCATTTGGTGGCTGGGATCCTGGGAGGAGCCTACCTGGCCTTTTGAAGGCTATCACACCCACTGCTTTGACTTATCAAATCTTTTAATCAAATAGCTTAAGAATCGTTGCAGTTGGCTTTAGTGAAGCAATTGCCCAGAGATCCTGGGGTAAGCTCAACACTGGAGGCTGTCCAACAGCTCTGGGATGGAGGGAAGGACCAGCAACAAAGACCACGTTAGAGATGGGGGCAACTGCGGTGTTTTTCCGACAAGATCTGATGATAAGCCGGGTCGACTTCCCAGTGCAGGAGAGACACAATGGTAATACCCTATGAAACACAACTTATTCACTCATTTGGGGTAATACGTCTCTCACTTGGAATGACTATTGCCTCTCACAACACTTCTGTTAATGCAGATTCTATCTCCATACAGTGGGAAAAATGAAACCTCAATTTTCTTATGTGACTTGTTGAAGGTCATAGTGATCTAGACCTAAAAATAAGAATTCTTGCCTCTAAGCTCCATTTTTTTTTATTACAGCAACCCACTCCTACTGGATAAATCTTGTATTAAGGGTAGCTTAAAGAACAGATCTAATTTAGAACAGTTTATACTGTTATGAACTTGTGGGAAATTAGCTAAAGTATTGGGTTCTTAAGACCTAGGACCACCTGGGCCTGTACTTGAGACTGGTAAAGATCATTCAGAAGAATGCCAAGTCAATTAGAAGATGATGGAGTTGATGGCTTCTAAATTAAAATTTCTTTAAGTAGCAAGGTAAAGAAAAAGTCGAAGTATAAAATAAAGATTCTTTTCCATGAAGGTGTAAAAATAACACAAAGCAAAGAGGCAAATAAGCACAGATAGCTATGCCTTATTTAAATACAAATCCTTCAAAAATAATTATCAGAGTATTTTTCTCTCCAGATAAATTCCTCCCACTCTTTTCTTTTTCACCGTTTTTTTTTCCCCTCAGATCAACCCTAAGGAGTTGGAGAAGCCAGTATTAAAAATTGTTAAATAACATATTTCACTTGTGCCTTCATCCTTGCTTAATAATCAAAGTAGCATGAGAAAAAAAATGCACAGATGTCAGACACACGTCCTTCAACCACAGAGCTATCCCTTGACCTCAGTCCTTAGACAGTGGGTCACATTGCATTCCAAATATTTTCAAGTTTGCAGTCATTACCACTTCCTTCCCCAGGAGCTCAGCAGCTTGAAATCCTTAGGACAAATCTGGACATGGCAATCTTGCCTTAGCAGAGAAGGTATGTGCCACCACCCCCTAGTCCTGATGCGGCCTTGCTGATTCAAGTTAATTGCTTCAGAATAAAAGGACTCAGCTTCCTTCTCATATCCCCAGGAACATTTCCTTGGAAAGGAGGGGATATTGTGTGTTCAGCATGGCTGATATGGGTCTTTAATCAGATAAGCTCTGAGATGCCAAGGAAGAAGAGACTGAGAACATAGGAAGCCCTGAAGTGACCTTGGGAGGCTCAGAGTGTGGGAATATTCTGAGTTTTGTCATTTTAACCCTCAAACCTAACTCAGCAGGAGAGCTTACCGTTCAGCTCTGCAACAACTCACACTGTATGTCTGGGTATCTGGGGTCTGCATTTTAGCACTACTTCCTTTGCTACTCACTAGCACGCAGAGCCTGGAGGAAGGTGTCCACCTCTTTCCCTCATCTCCTTAAGGAAAATTTGCCAAAACACAGAGTTCACGCAGCTGTTATGTAAATGGACTCTGCTTCAGGGAGATGAAAGCAGGCATCCATAAACCACCAGGTATAAGTTCACTGTCATTCCAACCCAAGACAACGTGCTCTGAGGAGGGACAAGAGACGTGAGCTCATGTGAGTGTTTCAGCTCAAATTCAGGAATTTGTCCTAGGCACCCTGTAGGGAGGAACCCAAGACAAGGGAGCAATCCTTGATTTTCAGCCCAAGTGCCTTTTCTCATCCCTTGAGAGCTGCAAATTTAAATGAAGGAGGACAACTTTTTTACAGGGAGGGCTAAATTAGGCTGTCTATGACCAACCTTTAATTGAAACTAATGCAAACAAATGTCTATCTCACTCTGAGTTCTGTTTCAATTAATATTGTGGTGAAAAGGCAGTTGGCAAGGAGAAGACTGTGGTATTTTAAAAACAGTAAGCTGAGGATTAGAGGGTTTTTTTTTTTTTTTTTTTTTTTTTTTTTGGTTTTTTTTAATGGATACTGTCGTCTAAGGAGGAAAGTTTTCTCCTGGCACTCTTAAAGTGGAATGTGGTGCCAGCCACTCCACCGACTGTCTGAAGATAGGGTAATTGTCACTCTTCTCACCATAGCTTCTTGCTTTCAGATCAGTGGCTGGCAGGTTTATCTGCTTCTGAGCAGCTTCAGAGCCACGTCAATGACACTGGCTACGTCAGCAAGAGCATTCGGAAGAGAAGAGGATGCCACAGCCAGCAGCAGTGGGAGGGAAAATTTTAGCCTTAAAGATTCTATCTGTCTGCCTGATTCTAACTGGCCTACATGACTTTCGGTGATTTCAGAAGGCCGGAAGAGGGTATCTAGTTTTAGACTGCCTCCTTAAGGCTTACGGTACAGTAGCATTTAGTTAACATGTGTTTAAGCTTCCAAAGCCCTTGCTTAGGTCTGGTTCCCTACTTAAGAGAGGTTGGGCTTCCAAATGTATCACAGGAGATAATCAAAATAAACACTACCACAAATAAGAGTCTAAAGCCACACCACACACACCTAGAGTGATTACTGCAGTAATTCTGGCTCAGCTCACACTACCGATAGTTCTAGCTGCTTTCATTTTTGGCACTATTACAACAAACATGACACAACCACTAATAATTTGATTAGGACCCATGGCATAATGCTATGGCATGGTCTTTTTTTGTAAGTATGTTAACAGTGTCTGCTCTCTAGGATGGCAATCCTTTAAAGTTCATGGTTACAAAGATATGATTCGATTCCATGGTCATGTATCAGTCACCTTCTCATCCAGGACCATGTTGATGTGAGGAAGCATTATATATGACTAACACATTGCCAAAATGCTTTTAAGGGTGTTGTTTGAGAAGGAGAAAGAAAGCCTAAGGCACAGGTAACTGAGTGAGCTCAAAGTGAAATAGCTTCCCTAACCCAGACATATTCAGAGGAGAGAAAAATCCCACAGCTAGCACAAGCCTGGTGTTTCCAATTACCCTAAAGTCAAAATTTTGGGCAGGGATTAAAAGCTTATGGTTATTGGGTTCTGATAAATCATTTTGTCTAATTTTTCACAGATGAAGAAGGAGGATGCCAAGCTCAGAAAGCTACAGTTCTTCTCTTATATTCTTAAGACTATATATAACATCTGGCGTAATACTCGATGCCAGGCTCTAGCAGGAATGCAATTTAACATTGTATGATGAAAATTACCAATAAATTGTCAACAACTATGGCCAAGTCACTTGATTTCCTGTGCTTCAGTTTCATCACCTATTTCCTTCCCAGTAAGCTAAAACTCAAGATGTTAAGGTGCCTCATAGGGTGAAGAAATGAGGAACACACTTTAAAAAATACATAAGGTGATAACTGGAAGGAAAAGAATCAATAATGCCACATTTGGAGTCACCGTCCCCATGGCTACCTGCAGCACTCACTGTAAGCCATACCTGATATGCAGTTCTCTGCAACAGGGGTTCTTAACCTAGGTCATTAAACCCCACAGGCTGTCATGGGTGTGCTTTAAAAGAGGTCCACCAGCTCTGATCTCTAGGGCAGGAAGCCCAGGACACAAAGCTTAAGAACCACTGCTATAATAAACCTTGGCTACAGGTACACCAGAAAACAAAAACAAAAAACACTTACACTGCCAGATGGAGAGGAAAAGTCAGGGAAGACGGCTCAGAAGCCAAGAGAAATGCATGAGATAAGGATCTCAAGAAAACCATCACCTTCCTAAGCCCCACCTCCTTGGGCCATCTATTCTACACTGACCCGATGTGTCTGAAGAGAATCTCTTCAAGCAGCAGCGCCTAGAAGATCATTAATAATAAGCAGAAGAAATGACTAATCACAAAGGACACAGGCAGAACGTACCTGAGCTGCCACCCATCCACTACTAAAGACACCTGTCAGAGGGACAACCAAAGGATTTCATGGGGCTTTGAGGGGAGCAGGTAGCTTTAAAACAGTACAGTTGTCATGAGTTGCAACTGTGGGCCGTCTTGTGTGCAGTGTGAGGGATGAGAATGGAGTATGGGTCTTCAGGGAAGACCCAGGATGAAGAGAGGAATACTCTAGCCTCTCAGTAGGACCAGCAGGGTGATGGGTACTTGCATACACCTCCAAATAAGACCCAACTCCCAGTTTTGACAAAGGAACCGTGTTTGGAAGAGAACCTGAAGAGAATTGGAATGAAGCACTTCTACAGGAGGAGAGTGGTTCAAAAGATAGACAAGAGGTAAGTTGTGATCTTCAAAGACCAGGTCATGGCAGGAGTGGGGGGGCACCCTTAAAGAGGAGTGAGAGAGGGAAAGAAAGAATTTCATTCTAATTCCTGAGAGCTAGGTAGTGCATATAAAATTACCTAATAAGACTTACAGAGCAATTTACAGTTTACAAAACATTATGACATTCATGATGTCATTTAATCCTTACCACCCTGAAACGCTGGTTATATTTTATTTTACACATGAGGAAACTGAGGCTGAGTAGAACAAATTATGCGACTTGCTCAAGGTCACTTGGCTGAAATCAGCGCTAGGACTCATCTCCAATGCCCCCACTCCTCCGAGTGGCCGTCCACCTTGAAAGGCTTTGCATTAACTCCTATAGGGCAAGGCTGGTGTGGCTGCAAGACTTTGCCCCCCCTCCTTCCCCCGCAAATCTGGGACGGAGCAGTGCCCTCAGGTGCCAAGGAGGGGACCTGAGTGACGCGGAGCCGCTGACTGGGGTTTCCCTGTCCTGCGGGGCTCTCAGGAGCCGGGAGCAGAAGCCACAGCTCTCAAACACAGGGCAGGCAGGCAGTCAAGTCAGGCCCCAGCAGCAGTTGCCGGCGTGGGGCTTAACACGAGACCGGCAGCGCTGGGTGAATTCCCCTCCGAGCGATCCCAGGGCTGGGACCAAGCGCCTGCGCCCGCTTCTCCGACCCGGCTCCCCACGCTCCCCGCTGCCCCGCTGGCTCCTTCCCGGCGGTTTCCCGGTGCGTGGGGGCGCCTTGGAAGAGGTATGGGGCTGGCGCTGAGTGTGGAGGTGTCAGAGGGCTGACCCCAGGGCAAGAGCTTCCAACGCCGATCTTTTGGGTCAGGACAACCGTGAACAAACCCCGGCTGAAGTTTGGGCATCAAAGGTTTCAGACCAAGTAGCAAGTTGCCTGCAGAGCGAGCGGTCCTAAGTGGAGGGTCTGGGGCAGAGGTGGCGGTAGGGGAAGAAGGGGGAGGCAGGAGATGGTGCCCCTTCCCACGCAGCCCCTCGCGGCCCCACGGGTAGGTGGCCGGTCCGCCTCTGCAGCCCGCGGGTGCGGAGAAAGCGCCCGGCACCGGGCACTGGGCACCCCGCACCGCGGCGCAACGCAGCCAGCCCCTCCTCGCCGCGCTCCGCGCTCCTCCCCACCTGCCCACGGGCTCGCCCCCGCCGCGGAGACTCACAGTCCTCAGAAACTGGATCTCGTCCTCGCCTCCTTCTCCCCCTTCGGCCATGGCTCCCGAGGCGTCGGCGGTGCCCCAGCCTCCGGCGCCTCTGCTTCCCCCGGCAGCCGCTCGGCGTGCGCTGACTGCTGCTGCGCTCTTTCTCCTCCTCCTCCTCCTCTTCGTCCTCCTCCTCCTCCGGCTCCTGGCTCAGCCTCAGCAGCGCCTAGCTAATCCCCGACCATATAGGGAGCTGGGCTAACACTCCACTGCACTGCAGAGCGCCAACGCCAGCCGAGCCGCCCGCCCACCCCTCTCGCCTCTCGCCCCAGCCAAGTGCGCTGCGGCCGCCCGCTCCGTGGAGAGCGCAACGCCGGGCGCGTCGAGCCGGCGGGGGCGGCGCGGGGGCCCTGGGCTGGCGCGGTGGAGCCTCCCCCGCACCGCTGGGCACCGCACCGCACACTCAGCGGAGGCGCGCACCCCGCGGCGACCGGAGGATGTCCCCCAAACTGCTCCGATTCACAAACAAAGGCCAGTTGCTTAGCTCCAGCGCGCCCAGACTGGGTACCAACCCTCTGGCTTTGCCCAGTTTGTGTGTGTGTGTGTGTGTGTGTGTGTGTGTGCGCGCGCGTGTGTGTGTGTGAGAGAGAGAGAGAGAGAGAGAACAGAGAGAGAGAGAGAGAGAGAGAGAGAGAGAGAGAGAGAGAGAGAGAGAGAACAGAGAGAGAGAGAGAGAGAGAGAAAACAGAGAGAGAGAGAACAGAGAACACAGAGAGATATCTGGACTCGAATGCCTTGCTCAGACCCGCGTGCCTTTTTGGGCAAGGAGAAAACGGTGCAGTGAGGAGCGAGGGTGACTGTCCACTCATAACAAAGTTTGCAACTCCCTAGATAGTCACTTCCACACCTTAAGACAACCCCTTCCCCCTTCAAAATTGGTAAGAACATGTTACTAAACCCCTGGATTGTCCAGGGTTGCTGCAATTTATTTCTGTACCCCAGGGAGCCTCTGGGGGCTCCTGTTCCATCCTCAATATGAAAGTCAGGTGGCATCACAATCCTTCTTTTCCAGTCACCCCTAACCTTATACTACATTTTAGAGTTCCAGTCCTGTGGACTCTAAAGGAGTAGAGGGGAGTAGTTCCAGGAGGTTCTCTTCCAGATCCGGGAAGGCTCCTATATCCCACCGAGCCTTAGGTCCTTTTCCATGGTTGGGGGCTGTCAGTTGGTCCTTCCCTAGGCTAACGGTGCAGGGTGCCCCCTTCTGTTGGATGGCCGAGAAGCTCCAAGGCAAGAGACTGTTCAAGGCAAAAGGCACCAGACAGAGATGTAGATTTAGGAGGAAATGCAACTGGGAAGGTGGTCATTCTGGGCTGATGCTGGTGGAAGACACTGGAAAACCCAAGCCGTTTCACACCTTCATATACCGCCTCCTTGTGGATGACATCTATCTCGATTCTACCTTAAGATCTTTGCTGAGCTTCTGTTCCACATGTTCTGATGAACATCGGAAATGCTAAGAAAAATAATGTTTTTTTTTTTTTTCTTATATTGTACTCAAACTGCTACCTTCTAAAGGCTGCAGCTTGGTCCCTGTGCCTCTTCTGAAGTCCGCCTAGAACAAGTCAAGCCATCTGTACATGTGGCCTTTACCTCTCAGAAGGCATCTGCCATGCTTACCTCTATGGCCCACCATCCGCTTTTCTTCTCCTGGCTAAAGAGTCTTCTTACCCGCAGCTTTCCCTGTGGTATAGTTTTCAGAGCCTACATCATCTTCGATGGCCACATACACATTCTAGGTTGTCTTCTTCCTGAATTGTTGTGCCCTCTTGTTTTGGACAGTCTTTATGTGTTGCCTAATATTTGATTGGCTTTTGGGGAAATACCAATGATACTCACTGTGTTTGCAGTTAACTAGAATTTCTAGATTTTTTTTTCTCCCTCATGAACTGCAAAAGTCAGCTCTTCTCCATCTTGATCATGTGCAAGTGCTTGAGTACCAGCTTTAAAAAATAGTCCTTCCAATTATAATACACAATCATTTATTGGTGTCTCTATATGCGAACCTTTAAGATATTTTTTAATCTAGAGTATGCCATGCAAGGTGCTAATTATTACTAACCTGTGATATGGCATATCTTTAGAATAGTAATAGAGGCCCTCTTGGATAAACTTTCATACTTTTGATTATGCTTACTTAATGATCAAGAACTTACTTAAGTCAGAAAAAAAAATGCCTTGAGTACTATGCTTATTACCTGGGTGATGAAATAATCTGTACACCAAACCCCCATGGCATGCAGTTTACTTATGTAACAAACCTGCACATGGACCCTTGAACCTAAAACAAAAGTTATAATTTAAAAATAACCTACATAAATACATTGTTTTGCAGCCCAAATTTCTTCTTGTTCACTGGGCTACTACTAATCCCTTTTTCACATACTTTACTGAACTAAGGATATGTAACCTCAGACACTACCTCCTGTATCAGTCAAACAACTCTACCACAAAAAGAAGTAAGAATGGAGTTCTGTAACACCATCAGTGTGTCCACTTGGATTCCTGATGGTCTTTGTGTTCCTTTAGAGTGCCCAAAATTAAGCTGTTTAATTATCAAAATCTAAGATTGTTCTGGAGCTCAGCTTATAGAGTCTCAGACTGTTGTTTCAGCCTGTGAACTGGGGAAGGTGAACATTTATCTCTATTTGAAATCTACTCGTACTTCTTCCGTTCTGTAAGATTTCCCGGAGGTTCACAAATAACGATGCTACAGTCATACAAGTATAGATAAATAGTCGTTCCGACACTGTGCTTTGATACCTGTTTTGCTATCAGTTTACTCATTAAGACCGGGAGAGAATAAACTAAGTTACCTGTCTAAATCCATACATCTAGTAAAAGGAGTCAAACAATCTCCTCTTACTTGGAGTAAAATAATCTCAATACTTTTCAGTACTTTCTCCAAGTAAGAGGAGATTGTTTGATTCCAAGTTCAATACTTTTCAGTACTTTCTCCACTATACTGCCTTGCTTCTAGAATAGAAAAGTGGAAAAATACTGTGGTTCATACACCACCTCCTTGCCCCCATATCCCATACACATTGGGTTTGCTCCCACACAGCCTATATTTTAAACTGAGTCTCTCTCAAGACCAGTTACTCTTAGTAGAGAGCCAGAGGACTTGGGCCTTAGGTCTTAGAGGATAATGTCGTTACTACATTTTGAAAGAAAAACACAAAACCTCCCAGGTTTCTAAACCCCTGGAGAAAGCTATTAGCCATTATTATGACTTCAATTAGGTGACTGTCTTGAGAAGTGAAATACCATGGTTCAAAGTCAGACCTCAAAGCCTGATGCATTTGAATGTTGGGGCACTGTGCAGCCCATATCAACAGCAGGTGGAAAGTCTGTAGTGGGGGCCAAATCAGAAATGTTTCATTTTTATTGTTGTAGCCCTTTTACACCTTTTACATACACAATTTTAAAAGCCTGACAAAATCTGAAGCCTGATTATTGAAATAAAATTCATGTATTTATTTTCTCCTCTGGCAGGTTCTCAAAGTATTGGTCTTGAGGATTTTCTCACATAAGATGGCCTCTTATTTGTGTTTTAACAGTAATATTGCTATAGTCTTAAAATGCTAATGAAAATGCCCACACTCATATAATTCAATATCTCATTTGCTATGCTTTATTATTCATGGTGGCCAGTTGCCCAAGTGGTCTCAATGAGGCCAAGGATATGTATTCAATTCTAGGAGGGCCAGTTAGCTTCACTCTATTTGCTGTCCGAAGACCCTGGCCCCTTCACTCTGGTTAAAAGCCTCTTAAATCTTTGTTCGTTTAGCCATAAGGGAGGCAGGTTTAAGCTTTTAGGACTCCCATGCTTGGAGACACAGAAGCTAAGAGGTCACACTTGATAAAGATAGCCTTCACCCATGTTATTAGCGATATATTAAACTCTACACAACACTGAATCCTTCTCCAACATCTATTTCAGCCTTACCTCCTAACTATAAGAATCATTCATTTGCTGAAAATGCATTTCTTCAGTTAATTGCACACATGGCTTCAGTTTGCATTGACTCAGGTTCTGCCTAAGGAAAGTATAAAAGAGTGATGGAAGGAACTGTAGAGTTGAGGGAGCTGACTCTGCTACCTACCATCTATTAAAATATCTCACCATATACACAAGTACTATCTATATACTGACTGAAGATTTATTTACTTTTTTCATTAGCAGAAAGAAAAATATCCCACTTTTCTCTGCTTTTTGTTCAGGTGTTTAAATTGTGAAGCTCTTACTGGTGATAAGGCAAGAAGGTATTGTCACCAGGGAAGCCCGTGAACAGGAAGAAAATACACCAGCTTTTGATTTGGTGCCAGTAGGAAGGGTGGTATACACATTTTACAAAAGTCATTTTTTATGTTAAGAAAAAATGTAGCCGGGCGTGGTGGCACGCGCCTGTAGTCCCAGCTACTCAGGAGGCTGAGGCAGAAGAGTCGTTTGAACACGGGAAGTGGAGGTTGCACTGAGCTGAGACTGCGCCACTGTGCTCCAGCCTGGCAACAGAGCAAGACTCCGTCTCAAAAAAGTAGAAGAAAAAATTATCATTAGTTTCCAAGCTCTTTATAATAAGCTACTAAATTGTTATACGCCTTTGCCCTAAAACTTGGAAGCCATACCAAAACTCCTTGATTCAGATTCCTTTCTTAAATAGAGAGGGGACAGGTACATAAAAAATATCTTTCTTTTTCTGATGATATATGCTATCTTTCTTATAAAAGCCACAGACACCGCAACTGCTTAACACAGGCAAGGATCAAATTACTGATACCTTCCTGAAGCAGAACACACGGAAATGTCGTCGCTGCCACCACCACCTCCTCCTCCTCCTCTGCCTCTTCTTCCTCTCCTTTCTTCTTCTTCCTCTTTTTTTTCCTGCCTCTACTCCTTCTTCTTTTTCACTTTCTCCTTCTTTTTCTTTTTTATATCTTAAGATTGGAGGATTACATTATAAGGTTAAAGTTAATATGCCACTCTGGCGAAAGGCTCCATAAACCAAATGACTCAAAGAAGGGGCTTTGTCCCAGGAGTGTTGGGGCAGCCTCTGAGGCACAGCAGAGATAGAGGCAAGCTGAGCACACCTGCAGAAGCCTAGGAGGCAGATCATCTTGCAACGTGCCATCCATTGAGCTGATTCATCTTCAGGAGTCTCCAGTTGGAAAGGGCTGTTAAAGCAGTAAATTAAGCCACAAGTATTATAGTAGTTCATTTGCATTTGCGTGCAGATCAGCCTCTGTTTAACAGTAAATTTATATTGTAATCATTGCGTTAACAACAGCTTTGACATTAGAAACACAAGGGTTTGAGTCCTGGCCAAAACTCTACCATTTGTATGATTCTGAGCAAATAATTGAAACCCTGAAAGCCTATTTTCGTTTTATGAAAATATCTACTTTTGGGTGTATTTTGAAGATTAAACGACTGGGTGATTAGCATGTTTAGCAGAATGTCCTGTAAAAGTGCTCAGCACAGCACACCTCGAGATTTCTTGCAGATCTGTCCCCGTTCTCCTTTGTGTTGGTTTCCAGCGCCTGCCCTTCGGGTCTGTTTGTATTTTTGCCTCTCTTAAAGTTCTATTCTCATCCTACTTTTTATGAGGCCTTTGCTCACACACAAAAAAAGACACAATGCTTCTGATTTCAGCAAATGATTTCCTGCCCCAATAAGCAAAACATTCTGGGCAGATCTCATGTGTTGCAAGTTAATGGTGAACACCAACACTGCTTTCCCGTGTTTGTTTCCTAGGGAGCTTGTTCTGAGCTGTATTATGTTTGCATCTTTAATGAGAAATGTGTTCTGTTGCTATGGCATGTTGAAATTTATGACTTCCTCTGGAAGGTGGAATTGTCAGCTTTCACCCCACTCAGGTTTTCCCTTGGGTTTTATGAAATTGAGATCTAGTGGCTTAGGAAACTATACTTAATCAGGTAAGTCTCACACTAAACTCAATGCTTTTGACTTCTAATTTCTGCATTTTAATTCTTCCTGTAATTCAGTGGCACAGATTTATTGAAGCTGCTGCCAGCAACAGTTTGCTCTGATTCACTGCAGTTTTAATAGTTCCTGCTGAAATAGGTGGCCAGACAGTGGGAAAGGAAATGAAAACAGTTTTGTGTTATTTATTTCAGGTGCCAGGGCAAGACCCACATTTCAGTAGGAAAAAATGTAGGCAAATGTCTTTTATGTTGGTTCTAGAGTAGTGGTCCTATGGCTAACTCCTGGGTTCAATCCCTACAGCCTGTTCTGAGCAGGTCTCATTTCCAGTATCTTGATGCTGGTGAAATTCCCTTTAAAATAATTCAAGGAATCTAACAACACAAATCCTTGTTCTTTCTGCACTATAGGACACACAGTTTGTTAGCATTCAGAGCTCCCGTGTCCTAGGGTGTGACCTCTGCTTTGCAATTCCTTGTCAGAATGTTGCTGTTGCCTCCAACATGCGTGGCAGAATGTTCTGGACTCTCAGAGTTCAGAGGGCCACAGTGTTGCTGGGTGGCTCTTTTGCCCTGATCTGAGTTCAAACAGAAGTCAGAGATCTTAAACTAACACATTTGTACCTTATCATACAATCTAGAATTGAGAATGTAGAGTCTAGTTCAATGGGTCCACAGACCAATAAAAATTTATAGATGATTTTCAGCCATTTCATGGGGTTGCCATATTTTTATGTTGCTATTAAGCACATTGGTAATCTAACTGCAAATTAATAGCTATTACCATTGTATAAAAGAAAGGATATTTTAACATAATAAAGTAAAAAGGACAAGTTTTAGAATTAAAAATAAATTTGACTTTATGAATCACTCACTTCACAATCTCTTTCTTTCTCTGCCTCTCTCTCTCTCTTTGTCACTCTCTCTCTCTCCTTTTCCTACAAAGGAGATAACCTCATCAAGATCAGCACTGATTTGGGAATCACCAATAGAGTCAACCCCTCACTCTGAGATGAGGCCCCCTAAGGTGAACTGTGAACTAAATTGATGAAAGCTGGGACCAAAGCCCAGATTTCAGGCCTCCTTGTCTGGTATTTATTTTCCCTGCTTTCTTCATAATTAAATTCAGTGTAATGACCCAGACGTACTGCAAGATCCTAAAGTGTCTTCTTAATCATCAAATATTGTCCTCTATAAAGTTATAATGTTTAGTGAATTTGCTATAGTCTAACTCTTTCAAAAATGGCTAATACATGTGTGAGAATTCTCTAGTGACTACCTAGAGTGCTTGTTCCCTAACGGATTGTTGACTATTCTTTAAAACTATAACAACAGACAAGAAAAAGAAATAAAGGAAAGAAAGAAAGAGAAAGAAGGAAAGAAGAAAAAGAAAGAAAGAGAAAGAAAGAGAAGGAAAGAAAGAAGGAAAGATGAGAGAGAGGAAGGAAGGAAGGAAAAATTTAGGTTGAGGTTAATCACTTCACTCACTTATGTACTTATTACACATAAAAACAGTGTGTTGAGGAGGTATGGGGAGGGGTAAATCTCATGTTGAGGTGATTTTAGAATAGCCTTTTATAAACACAAAATATTAATTTACGAAATTGCATGACTGTATTCGTCCATTTTCACACTGCTGATAAAGACATACTGGAGACTGGGCAATTAAAAACAAAACAAACAAAAAAAAAGTTTAATGGATTTGTAGTTCCAAGTGGCTGGGGAGGCCTCACAATCATAGCAGAAGGCAAGGAGAAGCAAGTCACATCTTACATGGATGGCAGCAGGCAAAGAGAGAGAGCCTGTGCAGGGAAACTCCCATTTTTAAAATCATTGGATCTTGTGTGACTCATTCACTATCACGAGAATAGCACAGGAAAGACCTGCTCCCATAATCCAATCACCTCTGCCAGGTTCCTCCCATGACACATGGAAATTGTGGGAGTTGCAATTCAAGGTGAGATTTAGGTGGGGACACAGCCAAACCATGTCAATGACTTATACATCACTTCACATTTTTCATATCCTTCCTATTCTTAGTTTCTATGTCAACATTGTAGTCTATGGCCTCAAATGTTGAGACATATTAAACACCCTTTAACTGTGGTTCTTGTTCTTCTCAACCCTTTCAGTGTTTGGCCCTGTTTGTTCACTACTATTTCTTGGAAGAACTCCCCATCCTTGGGGTCCAAGTCCTAGTGCTATCCATACTCTTCCACTTCTCTGACCCTTCCTTCTTGATTTCCTTTGATGACCTCTCTTTCTCATCCTGACATCAAAAATTGACATTTCCTAACTTTCCAAACTTGAGCCTCCTTCATTTTCTGCAAACTCATCTTCTTTTATGACTTTGGCCTCTATGCTCACATCTTTATTGCCAGGTCTTCCAAGTTATAGATTTACTTTTCTAACTGTATGCGGGTGACTTCCAACTGTGTGTATCACCATTTCTTCAAATGCAACATGACTGAAACAGAATTTATCTTGTAAGTAAGGACCTCCCCATAAGCTCCCCTTTTCCAGACCAACTGACTTCTCCTTTCTCCCAACCTTTCTATCTCTATTATTGGTACCACCATCCTTGGAGGAACCATGACTGACACCGGCCAGGGAACAAGCAGAAATAATGAGTCACTCAGTCAAGACATCAGGACACACACTTCTCCCTGCTGCATTTCCCCTGTGCTGGATTCTACAACTGAGTTTGGCATGTGAAAAACAAAACTAATGACTCTAATAAAGAGATACCTTCAAACAACAGACCAAGGTTATCTAGACCTAAAACACTTTAACACAAAGAGAGGATTCAGGAGTAAATGAGAGAAAATGAGCTTTGCCAAGGACTTCTACAAGAAAGCTATTATTCTCTTCCAATGGGCAGAGTACCTACCTGGATCAGCACATTTCAAAGTCTCTTCAATTTGGAGCCCTTTGCTTTGAGTCCTGGCACCAAAACTGTTTAGCTTTGTGAACCTGAATAAGATATCTAATCTTGCCTTATCTCAAATTTCTTATTTGCAAAAGAAAAATAAAATTTAAAAACAAATTTAAGAGGGTGGTTGAAGAACTGAAGAGTCAATACCTATAAAGCTTTTGGAACAGTGACTGGCAATGAACAGATGTTGATTTACTGTCTGGTTTCCCCAAAAGCAGACCCTGATTTGGAATCTGATCCCAGAAAGTACCAGTAACAGTGAGAAAGTGAGACAATAAAGGGAAGGAAGCCAGTAAGGAGCAAGTTATCAAGCCAGTTACCACTGTGCATGAGGAGCCCAGTCTCTGGGGAACTCTGGGAACTAGTGAGGAACATGCACTTCAGAGTCACCCTCAGAAAAACAAGGAAGCTGGGGTATTTACATGTTAACTCTGGTGAGTCACTGGGGGAAGGCTGCTCCCAGGGTGTTAATTCTCTGGCACTTCCAGCCTGCTCTAGCTGCCACAGAAAGGCCTTGGGCAGTTGGAAATTGGGCTGCCAAAATACCCGACAATGGGAGGAAACCGAGTTTTCGATAAATATGCCATTGCCATCATCACCACTGACATCCAAAGGAAAAACCTATGAAAATGGACTTTTCTGGTTGAAGCTGCAGAGAGAGATGTGGATGGTAATCCCAAGATTTGGCAGTGGGTGCCCAGTCAACTCATCACAGGTGAGATACCTGAGTCAGCTCTACAAGACCTTAGGGATCCACAGACCAATTTGTGGAGCACAGTTCTCAGCATTTGTGAATACCAGGAGTGATTCCAAGAAGATAAAAATGGTATTTTTGGTTGATTGCTGGCAAGATGGCTGCATAGGGACAGCTCCTGCCTGCAGCTCCCAGCAAGATCGACACAGAAGGCAGGTGGATTTCTGCATTTCCAAACGGGGTACCCAGTTCATCTCATTGGGACTGGTTGGACACTGAGTGCAGCCCAAGGAGAGCAAGCCAAAGCAGGGTGGGGCATTGCTTCACCCAGGAAGCACAAGGGGTTGGGAAACTCCCTCTTCTAGCCAAGAGAAACCATTAGGAACTATATCGTGCACTCTAGCCCAGATACTGTGCTTTTCCCATGGTCTCATAACCTGCAGAACAAGAGATTCCCTCTGCTGCCTACACCACCAGGGCCCTGGGCTTCCAGCATAAAACTGGGCAGCCATTTGGGCAGACACTGAGCTAGCCACAGTTTTTTTGTTTTTGTTTTTGTTTTTAATATATCCCAGTGGCATCTGGAATGCCAGTGAGACAGAACTGTTCACTCCCCTGAAAAGGGGAGTGAAGCCAGGAAGCCAAGTGGTCTGGCTTGGTGGGTTCCACCCCCACAGAGCCCAACAAGCTAAGATCCACTGGCTTGAAATTCTCTCTGCCAGCATAGAGAGGGTGATTGAAGAACTGAAACTGAGCTCGACCTGGGATACTTGAGCTTGGTGGGAGGGGGGCATCCCCCATGTCTGAGGCTTGGGCAGGCAGTTTTACCCTCACAGTGTAAATAAAGCGACTGGAAAGTTTGAACTGGGCAGAGCTCACCACTGCTCAGCAAGGCCACTGTGGCCAGGCTGCCTGTCTAGATTCCCTCCTCTCTGGGAAGGGCATCTCTGGAAAAAAGGCAGCAGCCCCAGTCAGGGACTTATAGATAAGACCCCCACCTCCCTGGGACAGAGTGTAGGACCCAAACATCCCTGCCTGTCATCTCTGAAGAGAGCAGCAGATCTCCCAGCACAGCATTCAAACTCTGATAAGGGACAAACTGCCTCCTCAAGTGAGTCCCTGACCCCCATGTTCCTGACTGGGAGATACCTCCCAGTAGGGGCTGACAGACACCTCATACAGGACAGCTCCAGCTGGCATCTGGCAGGTGCCCCTGTAGGATGAAGCTTCCAGAGAAAGGAACAGGCAGCGATCCTTGCTGTTCTACAGCCACCACCAGTGATACCCAGGCAAACAGGGTCTGGAGTGGACTTCCAGAAAACTCTAGCAGGCCTGCAGCAGAGGTCCCTGACTGTGAGAAGGAAAACTCAAAAACAGAAAGGAATAGTATCAACATCAAAAAAATCACATCCACACAGAGACGTCCTCCGAAGATCACCAACCTCAAAGACCAAAGGTAGATAAATACATGAAGATGAGGAGAAACCATCACAAAAAGGCTGAAAATTCCATAAACCAGAATACCTCTTCTCCAAAGGATCACAACTTCTTGCCAGCAAGGGAAGAAAACTGGATGGAGAATGAGTTTGATGAGTTGAGAGAAGTAGGCTTCAGAAGGTGAATAATAACAAACTCCTCTGAGCTGAAGGAACATGTTCTAACCCAATGCAAGAAAGCTAAGAACTTTGAAAAAAAGGTTAGACAAATTGTTAACTAGAATAACCAGTTTAGAGAAGCACATAAATGACCTGATGGAGCTGAAAAACACAGCATAAAAACTTCGTGAAACATACACAAGTATCAATAGCCAAATTAATCAAGCAGAAGAAAGGATATTGGAGATTGAAGAACACCTCAGTTAAATAAAGCAAGAAGACAAAATTAGGGGAAAAAGAGTGAACAGCAATGAACAAAGCCTCTAAGAAATATGGGACTATGTGAAAAGATCAAATCTACATTTGATCAGTGTACCTGAAAGTGAGGAGGAGAATGGAACCAAGATGGAAAACGCTCTTCAGGATATTATCCACGAGAATTTCACCAACCTAGCAAGGCAGGTCAACCTTCAAACTCAGGAAATACAGAGAACACCACAAAGATACTGCTTGAGAAGAGCAATCCCAAGACACATAATCGTCAGATTCACCAAGGTTGAAATAAGGAAAAAAATGCTAAGAGCAACCAGAGAGAAAGGTTGTGTTACCCACGAAGGGAAGCCCATAATACTAACAGCGGATCTCTCTGCAGAAACTCTACAGGCCAGAAGAGAGTGGGGGCCAATATTCAATATCCTTAAAAAAAAAGAATTTTCAACTCAGAATTTCATGTCCTGCCAAACTAAGCTTCATAATCAAGGGAGAAATAAAGTCCTTTACAGACAAGCAAATACTGAGAGTTTTGTCACTACCAGGCTTGACTGACAAGAGCTCCTGAAGGAAGCACTAAACATGGAAAAAAACAACTGGCACCAGCCACTGCAAAAACATACCAAATTATAAAGACCATTGTTGCTATGAAGAAACTGCATCAACTGACAAGCAAAATAACCAGCTAGCATCATAGGGCCAGGATCAAATTCACACATAACAACATTAGCCTTAAATGTAAATGGGATAAAGGCCCCAATTAAAAGACACAGACTGGCAAATTGGATAAAGAGTCAAGACCAATTGGTATACTATATTCAGGAAACCCATTTCATATGCAAAGACACACATAGGCTAAAAATAAAGAAGTAGAGGAATATTTACCAAGCAAATGAAAAGCAAAAAAAGAGCAGGGATTCAATCCTAGTCTCTGATAAAACAAACTTTAAACCAACAAAGATCAAAAGAGACAAAGAAGGGCATTACATAATGGCAAAGGAATCAATGCAATAAGAAGAGCTAACCATCCTAAATATATTTGCGCCCAATACAGAAGCACCCAGATTCATAAAGCAAGTTCTTAGAGACCTACAAAGAGACTTACACTCCCACACAATAGTAGTAGGAGATTTTAACACCCCATTGTCAATATTGGACAGATAAGCAAGATGGAAAATTAACAAGGATATCCAGGACTTGAAGTCAGCTCTGGACCAAGTGGACCTAATAGACATCTACAGAACTCTCCACTCCAAATCAACAGAATATACATTCTTGTCAGCACCACTTTGCACTTCTTCTAAAATTGACCACATAATTGGAAGTAAAACACTACTCAGCAAATGCAAAAGAATGGAAATCATAACAAACAGTCTCTCAGACCACAGTGGAATCAAATTAGAACTGAAGATTAAGAAACTCACTCAAAACTGCACAACTACATGGAAACTGAACAACGTGCTCCTGAGTGACTACTGGGTAAATAACAAAATTAAGGCAGAAATAGAGATGTTCTTTGAAACCAGTGAGAACAAAGACGCAACATACCAGAATCTCTGGGACACATTTAAAGCAGTGTGTAGAGAGAAATTTATAGCAATAAATGCCCACAAGAGAAAACAAGAAAGACCTAAAATTGACACCCTCACATCACAATTTTAAAAAATATAGAAGCAAGAGCAAACAAATTCAAAGCTAGCAGAAGACAAGAAATAACTAAGATCAGAGCAGAACTGAAAGAGATAGAGTCACAAAAAACCCTTCAAAAAAGCAATGGATCCAGGAGCTGATTTTTTTGAAAAGATCAATTAAAGAGATACACTGCTAGCCAGACTAATAAAGAAGAAAAGAGAGAAGAATCAAATAGATACAATAAAAAATGATAAAGGGGCTATCGCCACTGATCCCATAGAAATACAAACTACCACCAGAGAATACTATAAACACCTCTATGCAAATAAACTAGAAAAGCTAGAAGAAAGGGACAAATTCCTGGACACATACAATCTCCCAAGACTACAACAGGAAGAATTAGAATCCCTGAATAGACCAATAACAAGTTCTGAAATTGAAGCAGCAATTACCATCCTACCAACCAAAAAAAGTCCAGGATCAAATGGATTCATAGCCAAATTCTACTGGAGGTACAAACAGGAGCTGTTACCATTGCTTTTGAAACTACTTCAAACAATAGAAAAAGAGGAATCCTCCCTAACTCATTTCATGAGGCCAGCATTATTCTGTTACCAAAACCTGGCAGAGACACAACAACAACAAAAAAGAAAATTTTAGGCCAATATCCCCAGTGAACATTGATGCAAAAATCCTCAATAAAATACTGGCAAACTAAATCCAGCAGCATGTCACAAAGCTTATCCACCACGATCAAATAGGCTTCATCCCTGGGAATGCAAGGCTAGTATTGGAAGTTCTGGCCAGGGCAATAAGGCAAGAGAAAAAAATAAAGGGTATTCAATTAGGAAAAGAGGAAGTCAAATTGTCTCTGTTTGCAGATGACATGATTGTATATTTAGAAAACTCCATCATCTGAGCCCAAAATCTTCTTAAGCTGATAAGCAACTTCAGCATGGTCTCAGGATCAAAAATCAATGTGCAAAAATCACAAACATTCCTATACACCAATAACAGACAAACATAGAGCCAAATCATGAGTGAATTCCCATTCACAATTGCTGCAAAGAG
Source organism: Alouatta palliata (assembly GCA_004027835.1). NCBI lineage: Eukaryota > Metazoa > Chordata > Mammalia > Primates > Atelidae > Alouatta > Alouatta palliata. The sequence goes on along the minus strand of PVKV010003094.1, from coordinate 78,741 downwards.
AATAAAATACCTAGGATCAACTTACAAGGATGTGAAAGACCTCTTCAAGGAGAACTACAAACCTCTGCTCAAGGAAATAAGAGCAGACACAAGGTTTTCTTCTAGGGTTTTTATGGTGTTAGGTGTTATGTTTAAATCTTTAATCCATTTGGAGTTAATTTTTGAATAAGGTGTAAGGAAGTGATCCAGTTTCAGCTTTCTGCATATGGCTAGCCAGTTTTCCCGACACCATCTATTAAATAGGGAATCCTTTCCCCATTGCTTGTTTTTGTCAGATTTGTCAAAGATCAGATGGTTGTAGATGTGTCATGTTACTTCTGAGGCCTCTGTTCTGTTCCATTGGTCTATATCTCTGTTTTAGTACCAATACCATGCTGTTTTGATATCAATACTATGCTGTTTTGATTACTGTACCTTTGTAGTACAGTTTCAAGTCAGGTAGCATGATACCTCCAGCTTTTTTTTTTTTTTTTTTTTTTTTTGCCTTTTTGGCTTAGGATTGTCTTGGCTATGTGGGCTCTCTTTTGGTTCCATATGAAGTTTAAGGTAGTTTTTTCCGATTCTGTGAAGAAAGTCATTGGTAGCTTGATGGGCATAGCATCGAATCTATAAATTACTTTGGGCCGTATGACCATTTTCACTATATTGGTCCTTCCTAACCATGAGCATGGAATGTTTTTCCATCTGTGTGTGTCCTCTCTTATTTCCTTGAGCAGTGGTTTATAGCTCTCCTTGAAGAAGTCCTTCACATCCCTTGTTAGTTGTATTCCTAGGTATTTTATTCTCTTTGTAGCAACTGCGAACGGAGTTCACTCATGATTTGACTCTCTGTCTCTTATTGGTGTATAGGCATGCTTGTAATTTTTGCACATTGATTTTGTATCCTGAGACTTTGCTGAAGTTGCTGATCAGCTTAAGGAGATTTTGGACTGAAGAAAACCTAGGCAATACCATTCAGGACACAGGCATGGAAAAGACTTCATGACTAAAACACCAAAAGTAATGGCAACAAAAGCAAAAATAGACAAATAGGATCTAATTAAACTAAAGAGCTTGTGCACAGCAAAAGAAACTATCATTAGAGTGAACCAGCAAACAATAGAATGGGAAAAAATTTTTGCATGCTACTCATCTGACAAAGGGCTATTATCCAGAATTTACAAAGAACTTAAACAAATTTTTAAGAAAAGCAAACAACCTCATCAAAAAGTGAGCAAAGGATATGAACAGAGACATTTATACAGCAACAAGCATATGAAAAAAAGGTCATCATCACTGGTCATTAGAGAAATGCAAATCAAAACCATATTGAGATACCTTCTCATGCCAGTTAGAATGGTGATCATTAAAAAGTCAGGAAACAACAGATGCTGGAGAGGAAGTGGAGAAATAGGAACGCTTTTACAGTGTTGGTGGGAGCGTATATTAGTGAAATCATTGTGGAAGACAGTGTGGCAATTCCTCAAGGATCTAGAAATAGAAATACCATTTGACCCAGCAATCCCATTACTAGGTATATACCCAAAGGATTATAAATTGTTCTATTATAAAGGCATGTGCACATGTATGTTTATTGCCGCACTGTTCACAATAGCAAAGAGTTGGAACCAATGCAAATGCCCATGAGTGATAGACTGAATAAAGAAAATGTGGTACATATACACCATGGAATACCATGCAACCACAAAAAAAGGATGCATTCATGTCCTTTGCAGGGACATGGATAAAGCTAGAAACCATTATTCTTAGCTAACTGGCACAAGAACAGAAAACCAAACACTGCATGTTCTGACTCATAGGTGGGAGTTGAACAATGAGAACACATGGACACAGGGAGGGGAACATCACACAGGGGCCTCTAGTGGCATGGGGAGCTATGGGAGGGATAGCATTAGGAGAAATACCTAATGTAAATGATGGGTTGATGGGTGCAGCAAACCACCATGGCACGCATATACCTATGTAACAAATCTATGCATTCTGCATATGTACCCCAGAACTTAAAGTATAATAAAAATAAATAAGTAAATAAATAACTATGGTATCTTTAACAAATCCTTTATAATGAAAGGAAGCTTCAGGTATTATCACTGGGAATGATTCAAATAAGATAAAAATCTACCTCTCTGCCTCAAGGAAGTGCAACTTAGTTTCAAAGACAAAATATCAACATAGTACAGTAGGGTAAGTAGCAAGGCAAGTTTAGTGTCCAGGGAATGGAGTAGAAGTTGTGTGTCAAGTGAGACCGTCACCGGTTAGGGTGGTCAGAAGGAGCTCCCATAAGTAAATAGGATTAAGCTTAGCCCTATGGGATGATTTCTTTTTAGGCTTGTACAATAGAGGCAGCAATACACTGACTGGGCCCAGGAGCTTCCCTGATTGAGATACTGGTTGTCATGTGGAAGGCCTGGGGGCTGGACTGCTGCTTCATGCAACCCCTCAATTATACTGGACTATGCAAAGTGCTTTACTAAGTGGTGATTCCATTCTTCAAAAATCATCACTCCCAGAGGTAGATCCAGCTTTCAGTCTCTCTCCATCCCTGCTCTGCCCTTCCATCTTAAATATTCTCTCTCATGTCAAGATAATAGTTATCAACAACCCTGTGAGGTAAGCATTTTTAATGCCATTTTACAGATGAGGAGACTGAGAGTAAGGGTTGAGAAATCTCCATAAGGGTTCTCAGCTAAACTGGGATTTGAACCCTAGTCTATCTACTTTTAAAGCCAAACCTAATCACTATGCTTGAATGCCTCCAGTTCAAGCAGAGAAGAAAAAAAAAAAAAAAACTATTTTAATTACTTTATATTTGAGAGTCAAATTAGATCCTACAGACTGAGCTAAAGCACTTACTTGTATTTGGAGATTGTTTATTCTTCCTCATTATCAACACGGTTATGGATACTACCTATAAGCCTGCACAGCAACTGCTGAGAGCTTATGGAGAGCAGTTTGGGAAGGGACGAGAGAGAATAGATTGAAATCCACTAGAGTGACAGCTTCCCTGCCTTGGTCAACAGACGGTACATTTATGGCATTCTTGGATCTCTAGAAGTAGAAGAATTCCTTGAGGTCTGAGTTCAGCCCCATTTCTGCAAAATTGAAAGGCTTATTTAGCTGTGACTTAACATTCCATCTGTTACCTTTTGGCAGTTTTTTAAAAAATCAGATATACTCATTACCTGAAGCTTCCTTTCACTATAACAGGTGTGTTAAAAGATCATTCATTCATTCATTCTTTCATTCCTAATAAGACAGCTTAGGAAATTAGAGAGGGTAAGATATTAGCCCTGATATATAGCAAAAGGACGAGCCATGACCAATAATGACCCTTCAATTTAGCCTTTCCCTTTTGTAGACACCTCCACTTCCTGCAGCCCAGTCAGAATCCCTTGAGAAAAAAGCACTGTAAGATTCTGGTGTAGATCATTCACGGGGCAGGTGCAGTCTCTGCTCAGCATTCCATTTAAGTGATTCTTTGTCAGTCTCTGAGGCCAGAGGTCCTCTCTATTTTTTTTAGTAGGTAATTCTATGACGAGGCACTGAAAATCCTTGGGTAAAAATCACAAAGTGATAAAAAGAACAAATAGATGTCTGTGGAAGATCTTTGGAAATCTTTTTAAATATTCTGGGTTCAGCAAAGTACTGGGCTCTCAGGGGCTGTCTATGTGCAAGGACATTGCCATTCCAAGATTAGAACTGCATGAAGCTAGCAGAGTCTAGGGAAGCTAATGTCAAAAACTTAAGGCTAACTCCCTAAGAGACAGCATTTATTCCTAATTGCCCAGCGATAACGTTGTGCTTTTCTCTAGAAGGATATACACAGCGATCTTTCTCTGAACTTTGAATGATAATAGTAGTAGCAGTACCTGTAGTGGTAGTAGTATTATGTTAACATTTCCTGTGTGCCAGGCACTATTCTGGTTACATGTATTAAGTCATTTAGTCCTCCAATAGCCCTATGCCATCAGTATTATTATTACTGTCCACATTTTACAAATGAGTTAACAGAGGCACAGAACTCAAGTCCCTTGCCACGCTCAGTTCCTTATCACATGGCCTCTCCACAAGGTGACTTACAACATAGCAGCTTGCTTCATTAGAACAAGTAAGTGGGAAGATTCAGACACAGAGTGAAAGCAAGATGCAAGCGTCTTTTGTAACCTAATTGCAGAAGTGACATCACATCGCTCTGCCATATTCTATTCATATGAAGCAAATCACTAGCTTCAGCCCACACTAACAGGGAGAAGATAACATATAGGACATGAATATCAAGAGGTGGGGATCACTGGGACCATCTTAAAGGATGCCTCCCACACAGTCTCACCGCAAAGCCCAAGACATTGACCAAAAGAAGAGACAGGTCACATTTTCCCTAGGCAAACTTGCAAGAACCAAACCCATCTCAGCAGAGAGAGTGGGGATGGGGAACTTGTATCCCAGAGACCAACTCCAGCTAGGATTTAAAGTTAATAAATTTAAGGTCATTTGAGCCCCTAAAGTTATATTTTCCCACCTAGCAAACTCAGATAGTGATTCCATTTGGGACCAAGAATAAGGAAAATAAAGCAATGAATAATGATTATTTCTGGAATTCCTAAAGTTAGTGACAAGAGCAGTTTGACTCAGGAACAGTCACTCTTTCCCCTCTCTCTGTTCCTGTCCCTTGTCCCCACCCCTCTCTAATTTTGGGTCTCTCTGTGGCAGTTTCTAGGCCTTCCTTCTTTGTCTCTCTTCCTTCCATTTCCCACCCCTTCACCAGCTTTCTCTCTTACTGCTCTGCATTTTTCTTTTCGTTTTTCAGTCCCTAGGTTTGGAAATCTTTTAATTTATGAAATGTTTTAGAAACGGAGAAGTTGACAAATTTACAGTAAAGTGGTGGAATCGTCAGTTTTATGTGTCACCTTGGCAAGGATATGATCCCCAGTTATTCAACCAAGCACAAATCCAGCCATTGTTGTGGAAGCATCTTGTAGATGTGATTAATATCTACAATCGGTCGATTTAATGTAAAGGAGATTACCCTGAATAATCTGGGTTGGCCTGATCTAATCAATTGAAACTGAGGTTTCCCTGAGGTTCCCCTTCAGATATTTTGCCTGAAGATTATAACATCATCTCCTGCCCAGGAGTTTCCAGCTTGTCCTTCCTCACAGCTGTCGCTACAGATTTGAATGTGCCGAACCACCCTGTTGCATAATTTCTGGCAGTAAATCGGTGTGTGTGTGTGTGTGTGTGTGTGTGTGTGTGTGTGTTTGTGTGTGTATTCTGTTGAGTCCGGAATGACACAGCTGGCAGGAATATCCAATAGTGCTGACAGTGGTCTTTATACTGGTAGGGAAAGGGAGGCATATTTTCATTTTAAAAGAATAACTCAAAGAAATGAGTTTTCTCGTTGGAGTTTTCAAAGATACTATTTTTCCCCAGATGAGAATTCCAGATATCCCTCAAGTCCTGCCATGCTGGCCACCTCAACTTTGGCCTGAGTTAGGCCTTGATAATATACTATTTAAACTTTTTCTGCCACTCCATACAATCAACGTTTGGTTATCCTGTTTTTTATTCTCTGAGGAAACTACTGGCTAATCAATTGTCCTATTATTCTCTCTTATTCACATTTATGCTTCTAGCTCCAAGTCTTGCACATTTCTGTAACTTAATATAAGTTTATTTAAAGGATAATTAATAAATCTGCATTTAAATTGTAGCATTCAACATCTTAATCCAAAGATTAAACTAATCCTTAGGCTCATGCTCCATGAGGAACCAGTGAAAGGGAGTGAATTTGGGGCAGGAGGACCTCATCATGCTTCTCAAATGCTGCCATATTAATTTTAAATTAATACATTTTGCACAATTAAAGATTAATAGATATCAATCAATAAATACCTACAGAGTATATATCTGGTGTTCAAAGTCTCCCTGGGTTCTGTGGAAGATAAAGAACATCTATGGGTCTGGGCACGGTGGCTCACACCTGTAATCCCAGCACTTTGGGAGCCCGAGGTGGGTGGATCACAAGGTCAGGAGTTCGAGACCAGCCTGGCCAACACAGTGAAACCATGTCTCTACTAGAAATATAAAATTTAGCTGCCTTGTAGGACACCCAGAGTCATACCGCATCTCTATATTTGTACCAATACATGATCATAGACTGACATTAAGCCATGCAAGCTGCCTGTGCCCAAAACCTACACAATGATCACTGGTCTCAAAGTATGTCCTGGGGACCCCTGGGGTCCCTGTGATACTGCCAGGAAGTTGGCTACATCCTCCTTTCCAACTACATACCCAGGTGAAGCATATTTTCTTTACATACCCGAATCAAAACAGCATGTCACAACAGATTATAATTGAAGAAGAAGATATGAGAGTTGTGTTGTCTTTTATTAAGCCATTCAATATTTTTTTAAAAATCTGAAACAATGGCATTTTCCCACTAATCTGGGGGAACAATGCAGTCATTTTTCGTAAAATACATGTGGATTTATTATCATTATTTTAAAAAAACTTATAAGTAAATATTTTTAAGTGATCTGTTTTAATCTCTAATGTGGTAAATATTATTAAGATATAACCCGCATAAACAAAAGCTCTTCGGGTTTGAAACAATTTTTAAGAGTCTAAGGAATCCTAAGAGCCAAAGGCTTGTTGAATGACAACTGCTGTAGATCACTGTTTATGTTCTTGCTGAAACAAAAAGCAAAATGTGCCTTTATGGGTGACTGGCTGCAGGAATTGGGAGCAGTGGCCATGGAATGTCGGGTCCTCTCCCTCTTGTTAATGGCTAAATTCACACCAGAAGCCATGTTGTATATATTTTTTTTCTTTTCTTTTTTTCAGACAGAGTCTTGCTGTGCCACCCAGGCTGGAGTGCGGTGTCACGATCTCGGCCCACTACAACCTCCGCCTCCTGGGTTCAAGCGATTCTCCTGCCTGAGCCTCCTGAGTAGCTGGGACTACAGGCACCCACCACCATGCCTGGCTAAATTTTATATTTCTAGTAGAGACATGGTTTCACTGTGTTGGCCAGGCTGGTCTCGAACTCCTGACCTTGTGATCCACCCACCTCGGGCTCCCAAAGTGCTGGGATTACAGGTGTGAGCCACCGCGCCCAGACCCATAGATGTTCTTTATCTTCCACAGAACCCAGGGAGACTTTGAACACCAGATATATACTCTGTAGGTATTTATTGATTGATATCTATTAATCTTTAATTGTGCAAAATGTATTAATTTAAAATTAATTTGTGCAAAATGTAATAATTAATTGAGCATCTGTCTTGCAGCTCAAGAAGATTAATGTCAACCTCAAGATTAAAACCTGAGCAGTTTGGGAGACCCACCCTCCCTCAGGCCATTGCAGCTGCCATGTGAGTTCAGTGGGTGAGAAATAGAGATAGGGGAAAGATACATGCACCCCTTAAGCTGGAACCTTTTTTCTGCAGCCTGGAGCCTTTCTTTGGTCCATAGAATCACAAAGCCCATCAGATTTTGGTAATTTCCTTCAGTTAGAGAAACTGGCAGGATATGACACCTGTTTTTACAGCATAAATTCTTCAGTGAAGATTTATGAATGGTGACATACAACCCAATGTTTCCTACCTGCATACATGCTCTATTCTAGTACACTCTAAGTCCTGACTAGAGTATGGTTACAAATGCTGATTCAAAGCTCATCTCTATAGCTTAGCAGCTGTGAGAACATGAGCAAATTTCCTATACTCTACCTGCCTCAGCTTCCCTATCTGTAAAATGGGAATAAGAGTAATACTACCTGAAAAGGTTGTGGTGAAAATGAAATGATAGAATATATACCACGTACTTAGCATGGGTGTCTGACACAGCCAAAGATCTGAAAAAATGTTAACTACTTTTTTGTGTTAGGCAGAATCGTGGGGCTGGAAGAGACTTTCTGTTCTTATTTGGTAGTTAATATTTAATATGCTGAGCTCTAGAGAGACCAATTATTTGCCATTGCCCTTGCTAAGAATGAGAATGGAAAAAGCAGATCATGTCTCATTTCTTTTTCATCCTCATCAAAAGCCCAAAGAATGAAACTAGAAGGAGGAGAAGAATCACTCATTTACTAAAGAAAATATGCCTCCACTTTGACCATCTTTCAGTGTGTGAGTTTGTGACAAACCCCTTCAATACAGGAAGATTGTGTTTGTGTTTTAACAGGAGCTTGTCTTGCTAGAGCAGAAAGGACACAGCATTGGCCAGGCATCTTGTTTGTTTGCCCTGAGCCCTGGGGCAGCTAGTTGTCTTGGGCAGAGTTAGTTTTCAGGTTTGGAGCCAGGAAAACACACTCCTTAATGCCCACATATTTGCAGTGTGACAGATAGCTTGGAAGCTTGTCACCCCTATTGCAACCGCTGTCTGACTTGACTTCCAGGAAAGATTGTCTTCATGAGATATTCTTAGGGACGAATGCTGTGAGAAATGTGCCTGCCACTAAGAACAGCAACCACCTAACTTCAGAGGCTCATCCTCTCACAGGCCCCTGCAGTCTGGGCTGTGCCAGTGGTCCGCCTGGGAAATTGCCTTCAGTACGGAGGGGACTATGAGTTGCCCAGTAGCTGTGTTTGAGAATCAAAGCACCAATTTCAGGCAGCGACGGGCTGTTTGTCTGGAGACGGGCGTGGAGATTGCTTTCATGTTCTTCTACTGAAGGAGCATGAACTCAGACTGAATGGCTGGCTCTGGTATGTGTTTGAATTAAAGCCAATGTAAACACCACCATTTCACCAACGGCACATGGATGCACCCCTACCTGATACCACAAGAGGAAAACTAAAAATGAAATCAGCTAGAATAACTGATTTTGTTATTATAATTTTAAAACAAGCAACTCTATTGTTTTAAAAGAGAACATCAGAATAACAGGAAAATTGTAAAGTAGCCATGTCAAATAGTGTCTGAAACTAAGCTAAAAAGAATGCACATTATTTCAGTGGAAGAATAAAAGTTCAAGGAAAGGATATAACAAAACTTTTTGTACGTGTAACAAGCTGTTCGCATGAATACTGAAGGCAAAAGAGGAGAAAGTGGGTTTGTACTCTACTGCTAGGAATTTGCATTACATCATGAGAGCCCGGTTGCTATAATAGCAGTGGGGAAGCGAACCGTAATGGGACAATGCCTCATGAGGATCCCTGTGTGTTTGAAGTGGCTCAAGGCCACCTTTCCATCTTAGGCAGTGAGTTGCAAATATTGCAGTGCATTACTTTCCACATAATTATTTAACCTAAAGAAACACTTCAATGATGACCTCCATCTGCAATGAAGCAATAGCAAAGATTAAAAACAGCCAAGGCAAACCTTTAAAATAATCAAGTAGCAAACAGTTAATATATGTCCTTAATGAATGAAACAAGTTTGTCAGAAGCAAGGAACTATGACTAGGAATGCTTGGAAAAATGGTAGGCGTGTGTGTGCTTGTTTTAATTTTCCATCGTATATGTTCTTGTTTGTAATTCCTTTCCCACCCCTCAACCATTTGGGGCTCACTCTACATTTTAACCCCTCCTGAGACTCACACTTCTACATAATTAGGTTAGATCGCCCTCTGGTGGCACAGAGCTAATCTAGCAAAAACAAAACAAAACAAAACAAAACAAAACAAAACAAAACAAAACAAAACAAAACAAAACACTGGTTCATAAAGGCAGGACCTCAGCCAGGACAATCTTTATAAATCTACTTGAAATGGACCTGAAGAATAAAAAGGGCCAACCATCATGGAAAATATACAGGAGGTGAGAAAAAAATTAATAAGTGAATAATTGAATTTTGAAAATAGTCCAAGCAACAGGCTTAATCAGCAGGCAGGGCGCTAGTGCTGATACCGTCACTATCTAGCTCTGTGTTCTTGGATTTCATCACAAGCACCGATACTCTTAAACCAAATTTCTGATTTTTTTCTTAAACTACCTACAATGTTATTTGTAACCCAAAGAATCTCAATTAGTAAGTGCGCTCCAGAATACTACAATCAGCATAGACCCAATATTATATACATATACATTATAAAGACAATTTAAAACAATGAATGCCCAAGAAGGCTTCCCAATTATTTGGAATACATTGGGAAATATGGCAGAAGTGAGCATCAAATTTAACATGTAATAAGTATAGCTATGAGGAGAGAGGCCGGTATTTAATCTCAAGCTCCGATTTTGGGAAAAAAGGCTGTGATGGATCTGGCTTTGGTCAGGAGCTCACCCAGGTCTGTATGACTGCAGCTGTGAAAAGGGTAAATCAGGTGGGATCTGGGGCTGGAGCACATAACTCAACAGATGTGAACGGCAAGGATTCTTATCAATCCGAGTGAAGAAAAAAAAAAGAGGAATAGTTTCTTGCCCTCAGCCCTGACAAATATGTTTATGCTACTCCTGCTATTAATAACTAATAGTAAAGTACATATTTTTTCTCACATTGAAATTAGGCTGTATAACCAAAGCCATATTATCCATGTATTAATATATTCTAACCCATGCCACAAAAAGATTTTATGGCTCTGTAAAGATTTCTTACAAAGAATATGTCATAGTAAAAAAAATTAATCTCCGATAAAAATGCATCTGAGCCTTCTATGTCAGCTATAAAATTCCACAATTTGAAAAAAAAAGTTTAATTTTAATAGAAGAATTTGAGACAGGAACAAATATCATTAATGAGATACTGTTTTGCTATTTTTGCCTCACATTTTTATGTTTTCAGTGTCTTTAAATTCACACTTTTAGTATTTCCTTTAACACTGCAGATGGTAGGATCCTTAGTTAAAATTCATTTCATTAATTGGAGAAAGAAATTGAGGGATTTCTCAAGATCACATAAAATCTCTTAGAGAAGTCCACATTGTTTTTATTTGATCCATCTATTCATCTACCCTTCCATCCATCCATCCATCCATCCATTCGTCCATTCATACATTTATTCATCAGATACCTATTGAGCAAGTCTGTATAATATATGTGTACTGTTAAAGGGTAGCAAAGGTGAATTAGATATAATATCCTTGTACTCAAGGAGAATATAGTAGGACCAATAAGACAACTACATGTATAAATTTAGAAAACAGGCAGACATGGGTACTTTATACATTAATAGGATTAGAATTTCAGAAGTTAAAGGGATCTCAGAGATTATGCAGCCAGTTTATCTCAGAGTGTACAAATACCTGTAGACTATCTAGCATCCAGGAATTTTTCCTAATAGTCTTTAAAAATACAGCATATATATATTTGATATAAATATAAAAGTATACACTATAAATGACATATAATTACATATTATATTTTTAAAATATACATATAAAATGATAGACCATCATCTAAAACAGTCTGTTTGCATTTGAATAGTTCTTATTGAGAGGAAATTCCTTTGATACTAAGCAAAAACCTTTGCTTAATTTAATCTCTACTTAGAAAGCTATGCTATTTCTAAAAACTTTTTTCTATAATAGGTATTCTAATATTGAACTCATGTACCCCTGGCTTATCCATTTTCCAGAATAAGGCCTGAAAATCTTTCTGTATTCTGATTTGTTTTCTGTAGAGGAAATACATTTGTGTTATTCTTAAATGTGATGCCTGAACTGGATCTATCTGGAGTGTAATGGAGTCACTTCCTCTCATGGTATTTATTATACTATACTCATGCATTATGCAAGGTCATGTGCTTTTCTTGCAGCTATAGCACACTGATAGCTTGTCTTATACCTGAAGGCAACTAAAGCCCCAGGCCCTGCTGCTGCAGACATCATCCCAGCCAAAGGGAGCATGGTGTGTGGTGGGAGGAGAGAGGGGGCAGGACGGGGCTAGTGAAGGAAATGCCTCTTGCCCCTGCTGGGTCTCAGGAACAGAAGCTGGCCATGTGGACAGAGGAGTGAACAGGCTGGTCCTTGTCCTGGATTTGGGGGCCCAGGCTAAGGAGAAAATTAAAAAGGAACTCCAAGCTGAGGACAGGCCCAAAAGCAAGGGAGAACTAAAAACTTATTATCTAAGGAGCAAATCAAGATAAACATTAAGAGCTAAGGTGAAATAGCTTCAATAAGGGACAGGAAAGGATAAAAACACAGGTTTCAGAGGTGGAATTTGGAAAAGTAACTTGAAGCAATTTTAGATTTTGTATGGGCTCACTCCTAGAGGAGGGGCGAGCCTGTTCCAACATCTTCAGACACTTATCAACATTCACTGTGTGCTGTGATCTGGCTAAGTACTGTGTATAAAAGATGAAGAAGAACTGGCCCCAGTTGTTAGAGATCTCACAGCCTCCTTGGGAGACGGATACAGGCTGTATACCCACTATGTAATGTGTTCAGTACAAGGAGGTGGAGCACATGGAACTACAGAAAAGCAAATAGCACAGGCTGGGTTGTCCGATAAAACTCTGGGGAGGAGATTGCCTGAGTCTTTCAGCATGGGGAGGGGTTAGGCAGATGAGAGCAGTGGGGAGGAAATTTCTTGATGGAAAAGTCAACTCAAAGCCAGAGAATGAGAAGCAACATGATGTAAAAAGGAGTTACTCATAGTTCAGCGCTGCTGGATTGTCAAGTGCAGGTCACTATGGTAACAGATTTTTTTCCTTTCCTGTACTTGAGAATTTACTTTTAGAACCTAAGTAAAGGTCTTTACGTTTATTGCTTTTAAAATGTATATTATTTGTCTTGCCCTTTTATAGCAGTCTTAGAATATTCTCAAAGTATTAAAAGATTATATTCACTACATCCCAAGAGCTACTGATCATCTGAAAACCTGATAAACATTCTTTCTCTAGCTTTCTTCTAGCCCTTGAAACAAAAAAGCTGAATAGCACGGCAGCACCAAATCCAGAGCCCTTTAGTATCCTCTAAAGATCTTCTGTAAAACTGACATTGGCCCAGCAGCCAACCGCCCACATACATGGGTGTTTAATCAGCTAACACTTTGCAGTAATGAGAGACAGTTTGGCTACCTATGGTTGGGAATGGCAGGTTAGGACAGCTTAGAAAGGATCCTACACAAAAGTATGGCTGCCAAAGGGGAGGTCAGACATGAGAAGACAGATCCACATGTCAGTGCTGAAGAGAACTCAATTCCAGATACAGGCAGCAGCCAAAATCTATAAATTATGGTAATAGACAACAAGCAAGTAGTCGACTGGACAAGGCAGAGAATGAGAGTCACATGCCATAATGGACTTATTCTAAAAGGTGAAAGGAGCAGAGTGATAGGGATTACAGGGGCAGATATTTAGAAATCCAAGAGACATTTAGTATCAAGAAAACAATCTAGAATCTAAAACCCCAGCTATGAGTCAAGCTCAAGGGCAGGACTTCAGTTTCTAGGAGAAGCTTTAATTAAGAACAAAACATGGTACTGGAGGTAAAAGATGAACACAGAGGCATAGAAGACAAATAAGAAGTAGACATAGACACTAGAACTTGGAAACCAAGTGGGGACTTGGCATCAGGCGCAAGAAAGCAGACTAAAAATATCACACAGAGTCTGAGTTAGACTGGCCACTGTAGTGACCTGGGCAGGACCACCTGCTAGCCTCTTTCCTTGAGACAGGGCAAGGCTGAGCCTTGGGTCAGGGATCAGTGGCCCCAATGTTGGGAGAGGAGGATTCCAGGTGCTAGGAATCTGTGCAGCTCACCATTTCTCTACCTGGTTCGCACTGCAGGATTTGGTCACACGCCTTGCTCGGATGGAGATGCTTCTGTTATTTTCCTGAGGCTTCAGTGTCACCGTGTTATCACAAAAGGAAATGATATTATGCTGGCGTGTCTTGCCCTGACTGTAGGAAGCTGGCTACTAACAATTACTGCTTCATTTTTTAAAGTGCTCATAGGCTTATATTTCATAATTCTATTTTAATTTTGATGGAGATCAATATAAAACTCTAAATAAAGCCAAAAGAGGATCAGTAAAGTGAAAAGGTGATTCCATGACTGGGGAGAAAATATGAATATTTTCAGATGGTGTATTAGTCCATTCTCATGCTGCTATGAAGAAATACCCAAGACTGGGTAATTTATAAAGGAAAAGGTTTAATTGACTCACAGTTCTGTAGGGCTGGGAAGACCTCAGGAAACTTATAATCATGGCAGAAAAGGAAGCAAACAAGTCCTTCTGCACATGGCAGCAGCAAGGAGAAGTGCAGAGGAAAGCAGGGGGAAGTCCCTTCTAAAAACCGTCAAATCTCGTGAGAACTCACTATCACAAGAACAGCATGAGGGTAACTGCTCCCATGATTCAGTTACCTCCCACCGGTCCCTCCCATGACACATGGGGATTATGAGACCTACAATTCAAGATGAGATTTAGGTAGAGACACAGCCAAACCATATCAGGTGGCATTTGAATTTGTCTTTAAAAGTCGAAGAGTAGAGGTCATTAGTTTGGTGAGGATCATGGCTTCCAGCTCCATCCATGTCCCTGCAAAGGACATGATCTCATTTTTTTAATGACTACATAGTATTCCAAGGTGTATATGCACCACATTTTCTTTATCCAGTCTATTGTGATGGACATTTGAGTTGATTCTACGTCTTTGCTATTGTGAATAGTGCCGTAATGAACATATGCGTACATGTGTATTTGTAATAGAATGATTTGTATTCCTCTGGGTGTATACCCAGTAATGGGGTAGATCTAGAGCATGATATTTCATGTTCTAGATCTTTGAGGGATCACCACACTGTCTTCCACAATGGTTAAAATAATTTACATTCCCATCAACAATGTAAAAGCTTTCCTGTTTCTCCGAAACCTCACCAGCATCTGTTGTTGGATTTTTTTTTAAGCTAAGGGTATTATTGAGGTAATCAGCAAAATCTCAATAAGATCTGTAGATTAGAAAATAATATTGTGTCTGTGTAATTCCTGATTTGATAACTGTACTGAGTTTATGTTCTTCTTTGGGGAAATGAGTGCTGAAGCTTTTATGGGTGAAGGAACGTAATGTCTGCGACTATCAAATTGTTCAGAAATAAAGATATATACACACACATATATATATGTGTGTGTCCATAAATAAGAGACAGAGAATGAAAAAAGCAAATGTGATAAAGTGTTATTATATAGGGAATCTAGATGTAGGGTATTCTGGAATTATTTGTGCTTTTCTCAAAACTTCTCTGTATATCTAAAATTATGTCAAAATAAAAATTAAGAGAAAAAATGCATAATACAGTGGTTGAGTTTAATCAGTAGTGACTGATTAAGAGGTTCCCAAGATGCTAATGCAATTATCCAGGTGAGACGTAATTACTGCCAGGTTGTGGCCAGAATAAACAGGAGAAGGAAGTGAGGGACATTCCACAAGTAAAGCCACCTATACTTGTCAACTTAAAAGATACGATACAGGAACTGGATGACTTGGAGCTTTCAAGTCAAGATATCCAAGAGAATGACATCACCTTCACAGCTGGGAACATTTATTTAATGATCATGCTAAAGTATTCCTGATGAGATTTCAAAATAAAAACTATAATTTTAGGAAAGAAGAGTGATAAAATAACATGGGCCAAGACTAGAATTACTGAACACTTAATAGGTAAGTTGAATATTTTGTTGTTGTTAAAGTATTCAATTAAACATAATTATGGTCCTGCTGGTAAATTTTTATTTGGGCAATCAGCCAGAAAAGAATTACATCAATCCCCAAAAAGATGAAAAGAGTGCTGAATGCTAAAAGGTAAATTAAAATAAAACAAAACAGAAAACAAACAAGCAAACTCAATGTTCAATACCTAGGAGTACACTAGAAGCCCAGCTTCTACCGCTGTGCATGTAACACCTATGTAACAGACAAGCACATGTACCCCCAAATCTAAAATAAAAAATCATTGTAAGATAAGCCTTCCAAAGAGTGCAGATGCTGGGCTTGGCTGCCCATCACTCTCAGATACACAGCCCTTCTCATTAGAGCCTGATGTCCATTTCAGCTCCATCATTCTCAGACCACTCATGCGACGAGAGCCCAATAAAAGAGGCCTCTGTCAACCAGAAGTGTCTGGTGCCCTGTTATTTGCATTTTGGTATCCTGAAATGTTAACCTTCCACCTTCTTTGCTTTTTCCAACAAATGTATTCCCTTATCAACTATTGGGGTGGAACGTATTATTTGTTGACAGTTTTTCCTCCCTGCCCTTGTTCACCAATACTTCCCCATCCCATTGACTACAGACTGGGCTATGTAGAGGAAACAGCAGATGCAAACTCTGAACAGAGGCATCACTTGCTGCTTCCACTATTGTCCTCCTGTCTTCTGCCAGGACAGCCACATGTCCTAGCTAACGGCTATTCCTTCTGCCTGGTCCATGTGGCTCCAACCCCTAGAGCCAGTCTAGACAAGCCCAGCCAATCTCAGCCAAAAGCAGAACCACAACTGACCCAACAGATATACGATGATGAAATAGCTGTTGATTGTTGTAACCACTGAGTGTTGGGGTGATTGGTTATTGGTTACACGGCATTATCCCAACCAAAAAAAAAAAAAAAACCAAGACAAATAATTCACCAGTCTCTTGCCTATTTGGTTTTCAGGTTTTATGCACCCACCCCTTAAGTTTGAGGCTTATAAAGGCTTCTTTGGAACTGAACTTCAACTTTTTTGGCCTCTAAGGCCTCCCTTGTAACCCATCCTCACTCTGTGAATAACATGGTTTCTGGTCACCTTGCCTACAACTATGACCATCATGGGTATACCCTGCTGCTTACATCCCCACTAATGTTTACAGGCCTGCGAAACAGGAAATAGACATGAGATTTTATATTCTGTGTTCAGAACATAAAGGTCCTCATCTATGTGAAATTCAGTTATTCAGAAAGCTTTTTTCTTTACAACACAACTATAAAGAAGGGGAAATGATTGAGAATAGTGAAAATCATGAATGTCCCCAACGTTGACGCCCATGAACAGAAATATATTACTCAGAGAAGACCTCCTTACTCAAAATCAATAGATTATATATCATATGCAGTTTTAACACACATGGTTATGTAGTTTGCAAGCCCACATCTGACTGGAGGAGAAGAGATGGAGCGCTGTGGTCAGGAACACCGATATCAGTCAGATGCGAAAGCGGACATTCCGGTAGGAAGAGGGAAGACAAAGTCTATTATAATGGGACACAAGAAAAAACAAAAAGCCCAGTGGTAAATATCCCTATACAACATAGGACATCTCTGTAGTATAACAGATCAAAGTAATTGCTGGGACTTTCCTTTTAAATAGGCATTCAGCTATTTGAATATAATTGTCTTATGGGGGAAAAAGCTCTCAAGTTAGTAATATCTAAAAGTTGATATACAGCTGAACTTATTAGAAATGCTATTAGTAACATCAGAAATGAAATTCTGTTTAATTGCATGCCCACGAAGTGACAAATGCTACATATTTTATTTCTGGGTTTCAGTTGTGGGGATCAGGATAGGTTGTGGTGAATCTTTGTAAACATTTGTGAAAAAAACAAGCAGTACTCTGGTTTCATTAAGTAAAGGAAAACCTGGGCCGGGCACAGTGGCTCACACATGTAATCCCAGCACTTTGGGAGGCCAACGTGGGAGCATCACTTGAGGTCAGGAGTTCAAGGAGTAAAACCTTGTCTCTACTAAAAACACAAAAATTAGCTGGGTGTGGTGGCGAGTACCTGTAACCCCATACTCAGGAGGCTGAGGCAGGAGAATGGCTTGAACCCAGGGGGCGGAGCTTGAAGTGAACCAAAATTGCACCACTTCACTCCAGCCTGAGCAAAGAAGTGAAACTCCGTCTTAAAAAAAAAAAAGAAAGAAAGAAAGAAAGAAAGAAAGAGAAAAAGAAAGAAACCCTGGGTTATCACCAACTTCCATGGTTTTCCATGTGCCATTCCCTCTTTGATAATAAATCTCATCACACCTCCAACCCTTGCCGTCTTTGTCCAGCTGCTTCTCATCCTTCCATTCACATCCTCTGGGAAGCTCTCCCCAAATGCCTCCTCTCCTGGTTGGAGTTATGTATCCCCTAGCACTGCCACAGTGCCCTCTCCCCTCTCTCTGCAGCCTATCACATGGCCTACTACACTCACCTGTCCAGGGGTGGGCACCCTCACTGCCCTCCAACTCCTCGAAGGCAGGTATCCCATCAGTTGAATGCATCATTGGTTCCTTCATTCCTGGCAACTAGCCAGCTCCCAGCATGCATTCGTTAAGTGGGTAATGTTCCCATCCAGGTAGCTTTCCACATGAGGGAATCTGCATTACAACCGTGATAGCCAGATGAAAATACTCTGACAGAAACAACCCTGAACGACATTAGGCCAGAGGGTTGGCAGCTTTTGAGGGTGAAGTCCAAGTTTTTGGCCAGATTCCAGCATGCAGCGCCATTCTATTCCAAGGCCACAGATTTCACTGCAGGCCTACCAAGGGTGTCTTTCTCACTCATGTCACTGGTCACAGGAGGACTCTTCATATATATTGGTGCTTCCCATCTAGTGCTGGGGGCAACAGTGTGAGACTGGACAGAAAGGGGCCTGTGGGCCCACAGAATTTACAACCCTAGAGGGATTAAGAAATGCTCCTTCAAAGAAAGCCTTGTGAAGAGGAATTCTCTTTCAGACTATGATCAAAAGTCATTTGTTGAGCAGTCAAAATTAACCACTGCTATATACAACCACTGTGCTTATAACCATGGCTAATCATAGGACAGTGGCTCCAATTTTGTATAAAATGTCAGAAAATTTGAGGTAAGTATCTGGTATAATTGTTTCTTAGATCGGGAACTATGAGCCTACAGGTCTGGGTTCTAGTCTGGTTTTTCCACCAATTTTTTTGCAGACTACAAGCCATAACATCTGCCTGGGGCAGTGTTCTCATCTGCAAGCAAGAGAGGTGAGTAAGAGCGTCTCTAACCGTCCCTCCAACTCTCCTTCCAGATCCCTTCAGCTTGCTATGTTCATAATGATGATTAAGAGTTGTTAAGAAAAAAACAAAAATACATGTCAATAGAGGAATCATGACAGGAACTAAGCTATGAATATTCAGGGGCATGAGAAAGTGCTCATGATAGACTTTTAAGTAAAAAAAGCAATTTACAAATTGTATGCAGTGTATTACCAATTGCACATGAACATACAGGAGGCCATTTGCTTCCCTGATTAAGCACATTTCGCAAAGTATATCTATGTTTGTGTGTGTATGTGTGTGTTATAGACACATTTCACACATATGGAAAAATAACCACACTAAGACAAAGCAATTATTAGCAATGGTGGTATTGGAATTACTACAATTTTATTCTTACAACTTTTTTTTTTTTGAGATGGAGTTTCACTCTTGTTACCCAGGCTGGAGTACAATGGCACGATCTCGGCTCACCTCAACCTCTGCCTCCTGGGTTCAAGCAGTTCTCCTGCCTCAGCCTCCCGAGTAGCTGGGATTACAGGCGCGTGCCACCACGCCCAGCTAATTTTTTGTATTTTTAGTAGAGATGGGGTTTCACCATGTTGACCAGGATGGTCTCGATCTCTTGACCTCGTGATCCACCCGCCTCGGCCTCCCAAAGTGCTGGGATTACAGGCGTGAGCCACCACGCCCGGCCCTTCTTACAACTTTTTAGTGAAGTACAGATTTTACATTTTTAACTAGAAAAATAATCTTGTTAATGTTTTCTTCTGTTTATTAAATGAATATATGTACATTCTAATATGGCTAATATGTCATACCCATATAATTGGAATTAAAATGATAGTTGACCATTCAGGACTATATTGGAACTTTGTAGCTATCAAATGAGCTATACCTTGTAAAAATAAAGTCCAAGTCATTTCCTATTTTATTCCAAATTATTGGAGTTCTGCCTCCAGCGATAATTAGAGGCAAGCCCCACTGAGTCTGGCACTATGAACCTGCACAAGCTGCTGCGAGGGCATTGTTCTCGTCCCTCCTTCTGAGAGCTCATCTCTGTGCTCCTCATTTGGACACAGATCCTGCCTCTTCCTTGCCTATGGTTGCAGCCTTTGCATGTTTCACTCCTATAAATATTTAACAAGCAGCGGGACAGTTTCATTCTATCACCAACCAGCTTCAGTCAAGCCTGGTAAGGGAAAATCGAAACCTACAGTCAGATTGAGCAAGGGCAACTGCAGTTCATAGGAGACAACTTGGTTCTGTCAATCCAGATAACGAGGCAGATAACTTTTTGGCACAATAAGCTGCAAAAGCTAGGTGAAAGATGAGCTCTTACACTGACAGATTTTTCTTTTTTTTTAAAAAAAAAAAAGGAGGCCAGGTGTGGTGGCTCATGACTGTAATCCCAGCAGCACTTTGGGAGGTCAAGGCAGGCAGATCAGTTGAGGTCAGGAGGTGGAGACCAGTCTGGCCAACGTGGTGAAAATCCACCTCTACAAAAAAAATGCAAAAATTAGCCAGGCATGCTGGCATGCCCCTGTAGTCTCAGGTACAAGGGAGGCTGAGGTAGGAGAATCACTTGAACCTGGAAGGGCAGAGGTTGAAGTGAGTCAAGAGCACACCACTGTGCTCCAGCCTGGGCAACAGAGCGAGACCCTGTCTCAAATAAATAAAAAAAAATTTAAAAGTTTTAAAAAGTGATATTAAGAGATCCATACTCAGAGTTAACAAAAAGAAAAAAAAAATCTAAATTAAAAAAATAAAATTAAAAAAAGACATTAAGAGAAGAAGAAATATGGTGTGGTACTGTCTGAAATTAAGACCTACTCATGAGTTTTTACCTGACTGTACCCCTCACAGTATCTAAAGTTCCTCCATCCTCTCCACGCATCACTGGCCGCTTCCAACGCACAGAATGAGTAGGATGCTAACAGCTCAAATGTTTTGAAAGAGGTTGAGGAACATGCCACCTCCCCACCCCCCGCACCCCAAGAATAACCGAGAACTTCAAAGGGAGGAACAAATTAATCATACATTACTGGAGCAGGAAAATGGGCAAGGGGCAATTGATATTTCTTGTTGATGTCACAATACCAGTTTTATTGAAGATAATTTGTGTAAGTTTATCTTTGTAATCATATTACCCTTGCTGGCATTTGGCTTAGAAAAGGCTAGCAACAAAATTCTGCTGATAAGACTTGACTCCAGAGAAGTCTGATGAGAGCTTTAGCGGCACGCAGGAGGAAATGGTCTCACTTCCTTAAGACGTTGTCTGCATGCGACTCTTAGAACCACTGCAGTCAAATTCTACCAGGCTGAAAGCTGAGACAGCACTAATGATAACAGACTCGAGAGACAGAACAAAATATCAGGGCCTTGGTAGCACTGCTGAGCCACTAAATCAATGAAGACTGAAGCCTCTGGGCTTTCAGTTAGGGAAGGTAATGCATTTCCTTATTGTTTTATTCTCCGTGAGTTGGGGAAGAGGAAGAGGTCTAGGGAATGATTCACTGTGGGGTGACGGGAATATTCACAGGCACAGCCTGAATGGGTGGACAGTGACGGAGGTCATGGACACGGGGTGGGGCAAGTTAGGTAGACTGGGTACCCCCAGCCCTTTGCCTCCCTGAATAAGCACACTTTGCAATCAAAGCACAGCTAAAAGAAAGAACTTTCCTTGGGGCTTCACGTATGTTTACTTAGCCAATGTAGCAGGGTTACGAAGAACTCAGACTATATATTCATGTGTACAAAGAAGAAGTAGTTAATTTCCTGTAGGCCTCCACCCTCTCTAGATACTTGCTAATTAAAGTTTCTGCCTCTTAGGGTTTAAACATTCTCCTTTTGGTTAAGTAATAAGATTATTTAAAGTTCAATTTCCTAT
Source organism: Alouatta palliata (assembly GCA_004027835.1). Lineage (NCBI taxonomy): Eukaryota > Metazoa > Chordata > Mammalia > Primates > Atelidae > Alouatta > Alouatta palliata. The sequence goes on along the minus strand of PVKV010003094.1, from coordinate 56,977 downwards.
GGGGCCTGGCATAAATCATACAGTTTTGGATGACATAGTCTCTGGTAAATTCTCAGCCTTCAAGAGTGCTGCTCTGCCATCTTTCTCCTTCCTAAGAGATGGATCAGGAGCCTTACAGTGTTCCTGCGGTGGGTATCTTCTGAGGCTTGCTGCTATAGGAGTGGCTTATCTGATCTATACCCTTAACTGGTAACCACTGTGTTATGGCCCATTTCCTACAGCCTTCTCAGGTCTTACACTGGTACTCATCCCTGGAGTCTGGGTCCCAGCTACCTGCACCTAACCCTTCTCATGGGAGCCTCTTAATCCTGCTGGTACTCTGGCTCTCCCAGTACTTCCCATTGCTCGAACAGGGCACACAGGCATCCTTGCAGGCAAGATGAGGCTTTGGGGAAGCCAGGAGCACTGCCCCAGGCTCACCTGTCCCATCAGCTCCCCCTGCTTCATTGCTCTGATACCATGTGGACATGGAGCCAAGTAGAACGTCAGGCTCCCCAGGTGGCTTCTGCCTCCTCCAGCTTCTCTTGGGAAAGCAGCCCTGAGCCTGAGGATTGTGGATGCCTCAATAGTGACTCACTTTAATGTTCCTATGTTCCCGTTAGCTCAAGGCTTGGGCTTCAGAAGGGAAGAAGATGAAGATCCTAGCCTCTAAAACTTACCTTTGATTCCCTTGTCCTTTTCATAAATTTGAAAGGGTTGAAATTTTTGGGCTTCTCATTTTCCCATCTTTTTTCATAGGCTTCTTCCCACCTAAGACCCATCAAGCATTGGTCTGTTAAAGAAGGGAGCTTTAGAACTTAGAAATACCATCTCTATCTCCATAAAGTTTGCCTGTAAATGCTTTGGTTAAGCAAAAATCCCTAAGAATTGAAATTTAAATGACTTTTTTTAGGCAGGACCACCTTTTTCTCATGTGGTACAATGAACCTCAAGGTTGCTTAGAGGTAGGAGGCCACTGAGTATATAGGAAAAAGTGACAATAAACCAACTCCATCTATCTATATCTAATATATATATATATAATGCACAATTTTAGTATATATATATATATATATATATATATATATATATATATATATTTGATTAGTCCCACTACAGAAAAATGGGGTTAGAGCAGTGGTCAGAATTAATGATGGGGAATGAATGGAGACTCGTGGTGTTATCCCATCACCTACCTAGATAGACAGGGTACCAGGCCTGTTCTTTCTGCTCCTCTGCAGCCCTATTGCCAGGATAGGAAATACAGGTTATCTGAGCTTTTGATCAGCTATATATCCTTCCTGAATGCTTTGATGAACTGTTATAATTGTTTTGCAAGTTTCTATTTCTCTCCACTGTTATATTAAGGAATTAAATTTAAAATGCTACAGATAATCTTTGAATAAATACAATTTCAATGAAAAGGGGTCCATAACCCTGTCTAATTAAACCTTTCTATTCTCTGACATCGTTTCAATAAAATATTTGCTCTTCTGCAATGACTCCAGTAATTGGTTACAATTGTTTACTGAAACCCAAATTCCCTTCCCACTACCAGATGAGAAGCAGAGCCTGTGTCTGCCCCAGGACACCCTAGGGCAAACTCATTAGCTAGACTGAAAGAGGACTGTTGTTCTCAGCTGGGATCTGAAAAAAAGTTCCATCATCTCAAAAACCAAATACAGAAAGCTAATACATTAATTTTTAATGAAGAAAATGTAACTAACAGGAGGATGGATGCTTGTGTTCAGTGAGTGCAGCTTCTCCCTGAAGACAATTTTCTTGGGATACTAAATTATTACCAGAATATTGTTTGGTGAGCATGGCATTACAGCAAGTAGAACTAATTGGGTAATCCTAATGCTTATTGCTGGGGTGGGTTCATTGCAGCCCTCTAGCGACACAGCTATCCCTTAGGTCATGGATCCCACTCCTGGGGTGGGGCACTTTCTGTCCTGGACATTTTGGAGACACACTGCTGTCGTAAGAGTCTTTGAATCTAGCTTTTCTTTCCTATATATATTTAAACAACCACTTCCAACCTTTCCCTCCCATTTGTTTATTTCAGAAAACTTAGACAAAGCAAAATACAACAAAATAAAAGCTACCTTTCCAGAGACAACCACTATTAAGATCCTGGGCATTCTCTCAGACTCTTCCGTTTTCATCAGTTGTCATTCTGACTTTTTTTGCACTCAGACACCCCAATCTCCCCACCCAAGTATGGGTCCCAGCCCTGGGTGAGGGCCTGGGGAAAGGGCAGAGGACGCACTCAGAGCACACAATTCAGCACCTTCTCAGAGGCACAATTCACATGTGCCAAATACCATGGCAGCAGTTTGAGCAGCCAGCAGTGTGCTCCATTAGAACACAACAAACACTCCGGGAGTTTGCTTTGCCCATGTTCCCTCATAAATGAAATTTTCATCCCATATTCATGGATAGAAGAATCAATATTGTTAAGAGGCTCATACTATCCAAAGTGATCTAGAGAATCAATGCAATCTGTAGTAAAATTTCAATGACATTTTTCAGAGAAGTACAAGAAACTCTAAAATTTGTATAGAATCACAAAAGATGGGCCAGGGGTGGTGGCTCACGCCTGTAATCCCAACACTTTGGGAGGCCAAGGCAAGTGGATCACAAGGTCAGGAGATCAAGACCATCCTGGCTAACACAGTGAAACCTCGTCTCTACTAAAAATACAAAAAGTTATCTGGGCATGGTGGCACACAGCTGTAGTACCAGCTACTCAGGATGCTAAGGCAGGAGAATTGCTTGAACCTGGGAGGTGGAGGTTTCAGTGAGCCCAGACTGTGCCCCTGCGCTCCAGCCTGGGCGACAGAGCGAGACTCCATCTCAAAAAAAATAAAATAAAATAAAAAGAATCACAAAAGACACCAAAACCAATGCAATACTAAGTAGGTAGAGCAAAGCTAGAGGTGTCACACATCCTCATTTCAAAACATCTTACAAAGCTACAATAATCACCGTATAGTATTGGTGGGAAAACAGACATATAGACCAATGGAATGGAAGAGAAAGCCCAGAAATAAACTCAAACTCATACATATACGTTGAGTTAATCTATGGTACTGGACAACTGGGTATCCAAAAGCAAAAGAATGAAATTTGGGAGAAAGGTGGAGCAAGATGGCAGAACAGAAGCCTCCACCGATCATTGTTCCCTCAAGGACACCAATTTAACAACTATCTAAGTAGAAAAAAAACACATGTATAAGAATAAAAAATCAGTTAAATACTCATAGTACCTGATTTTCATGTTGCTGAAAGAGGCACTGAAAAGATGGAAAAAGCAGCCCTGAATTGCCAACACTACCCCTTTCCACCCGCTGCAGTGGCAGAATGGTGTGAAGAACAGAGTGGCTCTGACTGGGCGAGGGAGAACACAGCAATTTTGAGGCATTGAACTCAGTACTGTCCTGTCAGAGCAGAAAGGAAAACTGGACCAAACTTAGCTGATGCTTGCCCACCAAAGGAGCATTTACACCAGCACTAACCAGGGGAAATCGCCAGTCCCAGCAGTCTGAACTTGAGTTCCCGCAAACCTTGCCACCTTGTGCTGCAGAGCACTGTATTGTTAAATGAACTTGAAATGCCGTCTAAGCTACGAGAATGGCAACTCCTGGGTGAGTTCTAGTGCTGAACTATGCACAAAAACAGCGGCCTGGGAGGGGGCAAGTGTCATACTGAGACACCAACCAGGGCGGCTGAGGGAGTGCTGGCATCATCCCTCCCCTAACTCCAAGCTACATAGTTTCTGGCTCCAAAAGAGACCCGCTTCTTCTACTTGAAGAGAGGAGAGGGAAGAGTGGCAAGGACTTTGTCTTGCTTCTTGGATACCAGCTTAACCACAGCAGGATAAAACACTGGTGAGAGTCATGAGGCCCCCATTCCAGGCCCTAGCTCCCAGATGACATTTCTAGACATACCATAAGCCAGAGGGAACCTGCTACCTTTCCACTGCCTGGGGAAGGAGAGGAGAAGGAGGAGTGGGAAGAACGTTGTCTTGCATCTCAGATACCAGTTCAGCCACAGCAGGATAGGGCCTGGGTGAGAAGCATAAGGCCCCCTTTTCAGGTCCTAGCTCACGGATAGTTCTAGACACACCCTAGGCCAAAAGGGATCCTGCTCCCTTGAAGGGAAGAACCCAGTCCTGGTAGCATTCATCACCTTTTAACCAAAGAGTTCTTAGGCGTTGGATAACCAGCAGCAATACCCAGCTACTAAGTCAAGGAGCTTGGGCAAGATACTAAGTCTTGCTGGCTTCAGGTGAGACTCAGCACATTCCCAGATGTCGTAGCTTTGGGGCAAGACCCTATCATATGAGAAAATATGAGTAAAGGGGACTTTGTCTTGCATCTTAATTACCAGCTCAGCCATAGGAACATAGAGCACAAAGTGGGCCCCTGGCATCCTCAATTCTAGGACTTGGCTCTTGGACAGCATTTTTGGACCTGCCCTGGGTCAGAGGGGAGCCTGCTGCTCAGAAGGGTGAGTCCCAGGTCAGGCAGCATTCACCACAAGCTGACTGAAAAGTCCTTGGGCCTTAAGGGAACACCAACAGTAGTCTCACGGTACTTCCTGTGGGCCTGTGGTAGCAGTGGCCATGGGTGAGGCTCCTCTACTTTTGGAAACTGGAGGGAAGAGTGGATTGTGTCTTGTGGTTTGAGTGCCAGCTCAGTCACAGTACAACAGAACACCAGGTAGATTTCTAATGATTTTGACTCTAACCCTGGCTCCCGAACAGCATCTATTGATCTATCCAGGGCCTAGGGGTACTCACTACTCTGAAGGGAAGGACACAGGTCTGACTGGCTTTGCTACCCATTGATCATAAAACCCCAGGGCCTTCAGTGAACACTGCTTAGTATCCAGGGAGTGGTTACAGCAGGACTTGGGCAAGACCCAGTGCTGTGCTGTCTTCAGGTATGACTCATCACAGTCATAGTAATGGTGGCCACAAGGGTGGCTTATGTCACTCCATCCCTAGCTTCAGGTGGCTCAGGACACAGAGGGAGACTTTGTTTGGAAGAAAGTAAGGGAAGAGAGCAAGAGTCTCTTCCTGGTAATCCAGAGAATTCTCCTGGATCTTGTCCAAGACCCTCAAGGTAGTACCTTTATGAGTCTGCAAGAATCACAATGTTAGTGGGCTTGGGGTTCCCCCTAAAACAGCTACAGCTTAAAACACAACAGCCAAGTCCCTTCAAACACCTGGAAGGCCTTTCCAAGAAGGACGGATACAAACAAGTCTAGACTGTGAAGATCAAAATAAATAACATCTTCGATGCCCAGATGCCAAAGAACATCTCAGAGTATCAACACAATCCAGGAAAACATGACCTCACCAAATGAGCTAAATAAGGCACCAGGGACCAATCCTGGAGAAACAGAGATGTGTGATCTTTCAGACAGAATTCAAAATAGCTGTGTTGAGGAAACTCAAAGAAATCCAGGATAACACAGATAAGGAATTCAAAATTCAATCAGATAAATTTAACAAAGACATTAAAATAATTAAAAAGAATGAAGCAGAAAATATGGAGCTGAAAAATGCAATTGGCATTCTGAAGAATGCATCAGAGTCCTTTAGTAGCAGAACTGCTCGAGCAGAAGAATTAGTGAGCTTGAAAACAGGCTATTTGAAAATACACCATCAGAGGAGACACAAGAAAGAAGAATAAAAAACAATGAATCACACCTACAGGATCTAGAAAATAACCTCCAAAGGGTAAATCTAAGAGTCATTGCCATTAAAGAGGAGGTAGATAAAGAGGTAGAAGTAGAAAGTTTATTCAAAGGGAAAATAACAGGCCAGGCACAGTGGCTCACGCCTGTAATCTCAGCACTTTGGGAGGCCAAGGTGGACAGATCACTTGAGGTCAGAAGTTTGAGACCAGCCTGGCCAACGTGGTGAGACCCTGTCTCCACTAAAAATACAAAAATTAGCCAGGTGTGGTGGCATGTACCTATAATCCCAGCTACTCGGGAGGATGAAGCATGAGAATCGCTTGGACCCAGGAGGAGGAAGTTATAGTAAGCTGAGATCATGCCATTGCATTTCAGCCTGGGTGACAGAGCAAGACTCCATCAAAACAAACAAACAAAATAAAGAGGAAATAACAGAGAATATCCCAAACCTAGAGAAATATATCAATATTCAAGTACAGGAAGGTTATGGAATACATCTTAAGCAAAGAAGATTTAACCCACAAAAGACTACTTCAAGGCATTTAATTAGTAAACTCCCAAAGGTCAAAGATAAAGATAGGATCCTAAAAGCAGCAAGAGAAAAGAAACAAATGACACACAATGGAGCTCCAGTACATCTGGCAGCAGATTTTCCAGTGGAAATCTTACGGGCCTGGAAAGAGTGGTATGACATATTTAATACTCCAGTACATCTGGCAGCAGACTTTCCAGTGGAAATCTTACGGGCCTGGAAAGAGTGGTATGACATATTTAATATGCTGAAGGGAAAAAAAAAAAAACCTTTACTCTAGAATAGTGTGTCTGGTGAAAAATATCTTTCAAACCTCAAGGAGAATAAAGACTTTCCCAAATGAACAAAAGCTGAGGGATTTCATCAGTATCATACCTGTCCTACAAGAAATGCTAAAGGGAGTATTTCAGTCAGAAAGGAAAGGACATTGCTGAGCAATAAATAATCACCTGAAAGTACAAAACACACTGGTAATAGCAAGTACACAGAAAAACACAGAGTATTATAACACTGTAAATGTGGTGTGTAAACTACTCTTACCCTAAGTGGAAAGAGTAAATAACAAACCAGTCAAAAATAATAACTACAACAACTTTTCAAAACAGTACAATAAGATATAAATAGAAACAACAAGAAGTTAAAAAGTTGGGGGATAAAGTTAAGGCATACAGTCCTTAGTTTTCTTTTGGCTTGTTTGTGTACTTATGCAAATAATGCTAAGTTGTTATCACATTAAGGCAATGGGTTATCAAATAATCTTTGCAAGCTTCATGGTAACATCAAAGCAAAAGGCATACAATGGATACACCAAAAAAAAAAAAAAAGCAAGAAACTAAATCACATCACCAGAGAAAATCACCTTCACTAGAGGAAAACAGGAGAAAAAGAGAAAAAGAAGAAAAGACCAGAAAACAAAGAATAAAATGACAGGAATAAGTCCTTACTTATCGATAATAACATTGAATGCAAATGGACTAAACTTTTCAATCAAAACACATAGACCAACTGAATGGATGAAAAAACAAGACCCAATGATCTGTTGCCTGCAAGAAACACACTTGCCCTATGAAGACACACACAGACTGAAAATAAAGGAATGGAAAAAGATATTTCATGCCAATAAAAAACAAAAAAGATCAAGAGTCATTATACTTACATTAGACTAAATAGATTTCAAGATAAAAACTACAAGAAGAGACAAAGATAACTCTATAATGATAAAAGAGTCAATTCAGCAAGAGGGTATAATAATGTTAAATACATATGCGCTCAGCCAGGCACGGTGGCTCACTCCTGAAATCCCACCAATTTGGGAGGTCAAGGTGGGTGGGTTACCTGAGGTCAGGAGTTTGAGACCAGCCTGGCCAAAATGATGAAACCCCCTCTCTACCAAAATGACAAAAATTAGCTGGGCATGGTGATGCATGCCTGTAATCCCAACTACTCAGGAGGCTGAGACAGGAGAATCACTTGAACCCAGGAGGTAGAGGTTGCAGTGAGCCTAGATTATGCCACTGCACTCCAGCCTGGGTGACAGAGCAATACTCCATTTCAAAAAAAAAAAAAAAAAAAATATATATATATATATATATATATATATGCCTAACACTGGATAGATAAAGGAAATATTATTAGAGCTAAAGAGAGAGATAGGTGCCAAGACAATAATAGCTGGAGATTTCAACACCCTTCTTTCAGCATTAGACAGATTTTCCAGACAGAAAATCAACAAAGAAACATCAGACTTAATCTGCACTATAGACTAAATGGATCTAATAGGTATTTACAGAACATTTCACCTAAGAGCTGCAGAATACATATTCTTTTCCTCAGCACAACAAATGGATCATTATCTAGTATAGACCATATGTAAGGTCACAAGACAGTCTTAAAACATTCAAAAAATTGAAATAATATCAAGCTTCTTCTCTGACCACACGGAATAAAACTAGAAATCAATAACAAGAGGAATTTTGGAAACTATACAAATAGACGAAAATTAAGCAATATGCTCCTGAATGACCAGTCAATAAAGAAACTAAGAAGGAAATTTAATAATTTTATGAAACAAATAGTAATGGAAACACAACATACTAAAACCTATGGGATACAGCAGTTCTAAGAGGGAATTTTATAGCTATAAGTGCTTACATCCAAAAAGAGGGAAAACTTCCAAAAAACAATCTAACAATGCATATTAAAGAAATAGAAAAGCAAGAGCAAACTAAACCTAATTAGTAGAAAAAATAAAGATCAGAGCAGAAGTAACTGAAATAATAATGAAAAGAAATACAAAAATCAGTGAAACAAAAAGTTGGTTTTTTGAAAAGTTAAACAAAATTGACAAACTTTTAGCCAGACTAATTAAGAAAAAAAGAGAGAAAATCCAAATAAATAAAATCAGAAACGAAAAAGGAGACATTACAACTGATATTGCAGAAATTCAAATGACTATTAGTGGCTACTATGAGCAACTATATGCTTATAAATTGGAAAATCTAAAGGAAATAAATAAATTCCTAGATACATACAACCTAACTAAGATTTAACCACGAAGAAATTCAAGCCTGATCAGATCAATAACAGTAACAAGATTGAGGCCATAATAAAAAGTCTCCCAGTAAAGAAAAGTCTGGGACCTAATAGCTTCATTGCTGAATTCTACCAAGCATTTAAAGAACCAATGCCAGTCCTAATCAATTTTTTTTGAAAAGTAGAGGAGACGAAAGTACTTCCAAACTCATTCTTTGAGACCAGTGTTACCCTGATACCAAAATCAAAGACACATCTAAATAAATAAATAAAACTACAGGCCAAAATCTCTGATGAATACCGATATAAAAATTATCAACAAAATACTAGCAAACTGAATTCAACAATACATTAGAAAGATGATTTCATCATGACCAAGTGGGATTTATCCTTGGGATGCAAGGATAGTCAACATACACACATCAGTCAGTGTTATACATCATATCAGCAGAATGAAGGATTAAAACCTATGTTCATTTCAATTGATGCTGAGAAAGCATTTGATAAAATTCAAAATCCTTTCATGATAAAACCCCTCAAAAAACTGCAGATAGAAAAAACATACCTCAAAACCCATATATGACATGTGTGGGTAGTATGAGCAACTATTTACCTATAAATTGGAAAATCTAAAAGAAATGAACAAACTCTTCCATTCAGTATGGTAGTAGCTGTGGTCTGTTATATTAAGCCAAATATGAAGAACAACATACCAAAACTTATGGGATACAGCAGTTCTAAGAAGGAATTTTATAGCATAAGTTCCTACATCCAAAAAGAGGGAAAGCTTCAAACAAACAGTCTAACAATGCATATTAAAGAACTAGAAAAGCAAAGAGCAAACTAAACCCAAAATTAGTAGAAAAAAAGAAAATAATAAAGATCAGAGCAAAAGTAAAATGAAATTAAGCCATATGTGAGAGACCCACAGCTAGTATCGTATTGAATGGGGAAAAATGGAAAACGTTTCTTCTAAGATCCTGTACATGCCAAGGATGTACACTGTCACCACTATTATTCAACATAATACTGGAAGTTCTAGCTAGAGCAATCAGACAAAAGGAAGATATAAAGGCCAATCAAATTGGAAAGGAAGAAGTCAACATATCCTGGTTTGAAGACAATATGATCTTCTATTTGAAAAAACCTGAAGATTCCACAAGAAAACTATTAGAACTGATAAACAAATTCAGTAAAGTTGCAGAATATAAAGTTGACATACAAAAATCAGTAGCATTTCTACATGCCAACAGTGAAAAATGCGAAAAAGAAATTTAAAAAGTAATCCCATTTACAGTAGCCACACATAAAATTAAATACCTAATTATTACTTAAAGAATTCTTAAGTTAATTAGTGAAAGATCTCTATTAAAAAACTATAAAATACCAAACAGAATATCAAAAAAAGGAAAAATATTCCATATTCATGTATTGGAAGAATAAATGTTATTAAAATGCCTGTACTACTCAAAGCAATCTACAGATTCAATAAAATTCCTATCAAAATACCAATAAAATTCTTCACAGAAATAGAAAAAGAATCCTAAAATTTATATGGAACCTCAAAGACCCAGAATAGCCAAAGCTATCCTAAGCAAAAAGAACAAACTAGAAGAATCACATTACCTGACTTCAAATGATGCTAAAGAGCTATAGTCATCAAAACAACATGATTGTTTCTGTTTTTACACTAGTAAAAACGGAAACAAGGCCAGGTACAGTGGCTCATGCCTGTAATCCCAGCACTTTGGGAGGCTGAGACTGGCAGATCACTTGAGATCAGGAGCTTGAGACCAGCCAGGCCAACATGGTGAAACCCCGTCTCTGTCCAAAATACAAAAATTAGCCAGGCATGGTGGAACATGCCTGCAGTCCCAGCTACTCAGGAGGCTGAGGCAAGAGAATCATTTAAACCCGGGAGGTGGAGTTGCAGTGAGCTAAGATCATACCACTGCACCTCTATTTCTCTCCTTATACAAAAATCAAGTCAAATGAAATGGATTAATGACTTAAATATAAAACTTCAAACTATGAAACTACTGTGAGAAAACTTTGGGGAAATCTCCAGGACACTGATCTGGGCAAACATTTCTTGACCAATAGCCCACAAGCACAGACAACCAAAGCAAAAATGGACAAATGGAATGGAATCACATCAAGTTAAAAAGCTTCTGCACAGCAAAGGATACAATCAACAAAGTGAAGAGATAACTCCCAGGATGGGAGAAAATATTTGCAAACTACGCATCTGACAAGGGATTAACAACCAGAACATATAAGGAGCTCAAACAACTCTATGGGAAAAAACAAAATCTAATAATTCTATCAAAAGATGGGCAAAGATTTGAATAGACTTTTCTCAAAAGAAGACATACACCTTGGGAGGCCAGGGTAGGTGGATCACTTGAGATCAGAAGTTTGAAACCAGCCTGGCCAACATGGTGAAACTCTGCCTCTACTAAAAACATAAAAATTAGGCCGGGCGCGGTGGCTCACGCCTGTAATCCCAGCACTTTGGGAGGCCGAGGCGGGTGGATCACGAGGTCAAGAGATCAAGACCATCCTGGTCAACATGGTGAAACCCCGTCTCTACTAAAAATACAAAAAAATTAGCTGGGCATGGTGGCACGTGCCTGTAGTCCCAGCTATGCGGTAGGCTGAGGCAGGAGAATTGCTTGAACCTAGGAGGCGGAGATCGCGCCATTGCACTCCAGCCTGGGTAACAAGAGCAAAACTCCGTCTCAAAAGAAAAAAAAAAAAAAAAAGAAAATTAGCTGGGCGTGGTGATGCTCACCTGTAATCCCAGCTACTCAGGAGGCTGAGGCAGGAGAATCACTTGAACCTGGGAGGCAGAGGTAGCAGTGAGCCAAGATCGCACTACTACACTCCAGCCTGGGTGACAGAGAGAGACTTCATATTTAAAAAAAAAAAAGGCACACCGGCATATGGAAAGGTGCTCAACATCATTGATCATCAGAGAAATGCAAATGAAAACTACAATGAGATATCATCTCACCCCATTTAAATTGGCTTATATCCAAAACACAGGCAATAACAAATGCTGGCAAGGATGTGGGGAAAAGGGAACTCTTGTAAATTGTTGCTGGGAATGTAAATTATTAGTACAACCACTTGGGAGAATAGTTTGGAGTTTCCTCCAAAAACTAAAAACTGAGCTACCATATGATGCAGCAATCCCACTGTGGGATATAACCCCAATAGAAAGGAAATCAGTATATTGAAGAGATACATGCACTTCTGTTTGTTACAGCATTGTTTACAATAGCTAAGATTTGGAAGCAGCCTAAGTATCCATCAACAGATAAATGAATAAATAAAATGTGGTACTTACACACAATGGGATACTACTCAACCATAAAAAAGAATGCGATTCAGTCATTTGCAACAACATTGATGGAACTGGAGATTATGATGTTAAGTGAAATAAGCCAGGAAGAGAAATGCAAACATCACATTCTCACTTATTTATGGGATCTAAAAATCAAAACAATTGAACTCATGGACATAGAGAGCAGAAGAATGGTTAAAAGAGGCTGGGAATGGTACTGTGAGGCTGGCAGGGAGGTGGAGATGGTTAATGAGTCCCTAAAAAAATAGAATGAATAAGATCTACTATCTCGTAGCACAGTAGGGTGACTATAGCCAATAAATACTTAACTGTACATTTTAAAATAACTCAAAGAGTATAATTGGATTCTTTGTAACTTGAAGATTAAATGCTTTAGGGGATGCATGCCCCAGTCTTCATGATGTGCTTATTTCACATTGCACACCTGTATCAAAACATCTCATATGCCTCACAAGTATATGCACTTACTATGTATCTACAAAAATTAAAAATTAAAAAGAATGAAGTTTGATTCTTATCTTACACTCTACAGAAAATTTAATTCGAAATTCATTAAAGCCTTAAGTGTTAGACTTAAAACCATAAAATTCCTAGAAGAAAACACAGGGAAAAACTCCATGACATTGGCTTTGGCAATGATTTCTTGGAAATGATACCAAAAGCACAAACAACAAAAGCAATAATAGACAATAGAATTGCATCAAATTAAAAACAATGAACAAAATAAATAGGCAACCAGAAGGACTGGAGAAAATATTTGCAAACCATGTATATGATAAAGGGTTAATATACAGTATACATGAGGAACTCCTACAACTCAATAGCAAAAATAATAAAAAATAAAACATAGCCTGATTAAAAAATGGACAAAGGAACTGAATAGACATTTCTTCAAAGAAGACAGACAAAGGGCTAATAGGTAAACAGAAAGGTGGTTAAAATCACTAATTATCAGGAAAATGCAAAACCACAATGAGGTATCATCTCACCCTAGTTAGGATAGCTATTATAAAAAACAAAACAAAACAAACAAAAGATAACAAATGTTGGTGAGGAAGTGGAGGAACAGAACCAAACTATTGGTAGGAACATAAATTGGTGTGGCCTCTATGAAAAACCGTATGAAGTTTCCTCCAAAAATTAAAAATTGAACTGCAATATGATCCTGCAATCCTACTTCTGGTTATATATCCAAAGGTATTGAAATGAGGATCTAGAAGAGATATCTGCACTCTTATATTCACTTCAGCATTATTCACAATAGCCAAGACTTGGAAGTAACCTAAATGTCAATTGACATGAATGGACAAAGAAAATATGGTGTAAACATACAATGGATTTTTTTTTTTTTTTTTTTTTTTTTTTTTTGAGATGGAGTCTTGCTGTCACCCAGGCTGGAGTGCAGTGATGTGATTTTGGCTCACTGCAACTCTGCCTCCTGGGTTCAAGTGATTCTCCTGCCTCAGCCTCCCACGTAGTTGGGATTATAGGCATGTGCCACCACACCGAGCTAATTTTTGTATCTTTAGTAGAGACAGAGTTTCACTATGTTGGCCAGGCTGGTCTCGAACTTCCAACCTCAGATGATCAGCCCTCCTCAGCCTCCCAAAATCCTGGGATTACAGGCTTGAGCCACCACACCCAGTCACAATGGTATATTATTCAGCCTTAAAAAAATGAAGAAATTATTCTGTTTGCAACAACATGGGTACCTAGAGGACATTATGTTAATTAAAATAATCCAGACACAAAAGGACAAATACTACCCAAAATCATTTTTATCAGGAATCTAAAATAGACTCCTAGAAGCAGAAAATAGAATGGTGGTTGCCAGTGGCTGTTGGGGCAGGGGATCCAGGAAGGTATAAGTCAAAGTGTACAAGGTTTCAATTATGCAAGATGAATTACTGTATACATTGTAACTATAGATAACAATCCTGTGTTACACACTTAAAAATTCACTAAGAGAATAGGTCCTATGCTAAGTATTGTTATCACACACAAATACACATACACATACAATAATGAACATAATAATGCATATAGAGGGTGGGAGGAAACTTTTGGAGATAATGAATATGTTTATGGCATAGGTTTCAGTGATGATTTCACAGTGTATACTTATCTTTGAATTTATCAAGTTGCATATGTTAAATATATACAACTTTTTGTATGTCAATCATACCTCAATGAAGTGTGTTTAAAAAGGAAAGAAATTTCTCCATGAATTGCCCCCTGCTCTGGAAAGCAGAACTGGTCAGATGAGAGAAAGATGAAAATTATTGCTGGTACTTACAGAGCATTGACCCTGTGTCAATCACTGTTGCAATAGTTCTTGAGTGCCTATTTTGTTCCAAGTACTCTTCTACACGCTGAAGATATAGAGGTTAAAAAAGGAAAGAATACTGGCCAGGCACACTGGCTCACACCTGTAGTCCCAGAACTTTAGGAAGCCGAGGTAGGTGGATCCATTACTTGAGTCCAGGAGTTGGAGACCAGCTTCAGCAACATGGCAAAACACCGTCTCTACAAGAATAAATAAATATATAAATAACAGTAATTTAAAAAAATACTTGATTTCATGAAACTTCCATTCTCATGTGGGGGCAGTTCTTAAACAAGTAAAATTAATAGTCTATTAGATGGTGAAAAATGCTACGGAGACTGTAAGGTAGGAAAGGGGAACCAGCTAGAGAGCAGGGTTTTAAACACCATGGTTAGAGAGGCCTTATGGGACAAAATGACATTTAATAAGCATCACAGGTAATCAGGGCACGAGCCACATGGAAATCTGGAAAAAGGGCTTTCTAGGCAGAGAATGCAAGCAGCAAGTGCCAAGGATCTGAGCAGCCAGAATGGCTGGATTGGAGTGTGGTTTTGAGTAAGGAAGACAGTAGAGGAGATGAGGTCAGAAATTAATTGGTGAAGGAAAGGGCTAGTTTGTGTTAGCCCTGGTTTAGAAACAAGCCTCAGTTCAAACCACTTAAACTTTTACTCTAAAGTGAAATGGGAAACCCCTGGGTGTGGGAAGCAGAAGTGTGACATATTCCTATTTCTTTTTAATAAGATCCCTCTGGCTACTGGGTTGAGTGCAGATTGGGGGCCTAAGGTAGATGGAATCCTCTTGTGACACTCCAGGTGAAAGGTGATGGTGGCCTGAACCAAGGTGGTAGTGATGGAAGTCTTGAGAAGTGACCGGTAAGCTTGAATCTGTTTTGAAAATAAATCTCTCAGGACTACTAACAGATTGGAGGTGATGTTCACAGTGAGAGAGGAGCCATGGCTGGCCAAACAACTAAAGGATAAAGTTACCATTTCCCACAGTGAGGAAAACTGTGGGGAGAAGCAGGTTACGGGAGGAAGATCAGGCGTCCAGTTTGGACATCATAAGTTCGAGATGCCTGTTAGAAAAGTGGAGATAACTATTGGACAGGCATATGTTTGAAAATTGCCAGAATGTGAAATGGAAGAAGATTACCCAGGGAGAGAGTAGGCAGACACAAAAAAAGGTCTAAAGATTATCCCTAGGCCACTCTATTATTTAGAGATTTGAAAGATGAAGAAAAACCAGGATATGAAACTGAACATGAGAACCCAGTGAGGTGAGAGGAAAACTAGAAGTGGGAAGTCAAAGTGAAGGAGGAGAATGCTCAACTGTGTCAAATGCTGAAGATAGGCCAAGGGTGAGCAGATGAGTTTGGTATTGTGGAAATCACTAATGGCCTCAAGAGTGGCAGTGTTGGCGGAGTGACGGGGATGAAAGCATGATGGGAATGCTTTCAAGATAGTGAGGGAAGAGGAAGAAATTAGAAATAGAATAGACAATATTTTCTGCAAGTTGTTCCCTTAAAAGGACAGAGATAAATGGAGTGGTAGCCAGAGGTGGAATGAATGTCAAGAGACGGACTTTTTATTTTTACTTTTTCCTAATAGGGAAAATTGGAGTTTATATGCTGATGGGAATGATCCATTCGAAAGGGAAAAATAGTGAAACAAGAAAGAGAGAAACATTCCCGGTGTGGGATGCTCATGTAGAAGAAAGTGTAAAGGGCCTAGTGCGTGAGTGGAGAGGTGGGCCTTAGGCAGACACATGGATATACATGGTTGCAGGAGAGGAGGCAGAGAACATGGGCACAGACTCTCATCATTGAGGTGAGGTGGTGGTGGGAATTTGTGGAAATTCCTTTGTGTTCTCAGTGAAATATGAAGCAAATCATCATCTGAGAGTTAAGATGGGGCAAGAAGGGTGGGAGGTTTAAAGAAAGAGAAGCACTTGGAGGAGAAAGGGAGATGAGTGGGGTAAAGAAATCTAGCCTTTCTCTAAATGCTTTGCACTAATTAATTCACTAATCCTTATGACAGCCCTGTGCAGTAGGAACTATTCTCTCAATATATAAACAAGGAAACAAGCAGATGAAATAGAGATGCCTAGTAATGTAAGACCTTGAGAGAGGTAGGTTCCATCAACCAAGAGTGAAAGCAAAGACTGCATGATCTCTAGACTTGTCTCAAATCTATAGAGATGGTTCTTATGTATCCTTATGATTTGCTTTATTTTTCTTAACTCATTGACTCCATTCTACGTAACAAAAAGAGTCTAACACTGTATCATAAGTAAAATTTGAAAATTGATCCAGCCCTTCCTCTGCTAATTAGAGGAGATGGCAAGAGGTAGGAGTTCCATCTGCATCTAACAGAACACTTCTGAGCCTGTCTTCCTCTTGGTCTGAATCCAGTTAGATTTCCCACAGCCTTGCATACTTCTGGATCTAGCTCTAGAACTGTTGTATTCCTCAGCGTCATGGCAGGCACAAAAGCACTGCATAAGAATGGCGAGCATGGATTCTTAAAGACTGAGACCTTTCCTAAGGAATAAAAATGTCTATTTTAATCAAACTAAAGCAAATTGGGATATTTAGCATGTTGGTTCTTCAAAGTGATCAGGTTAGCATGAACCACTTTTCTGACCCTTAATTTGGGAGGTTTCTATGTATAACTCAATTTGCCAATAAATAAAAGTATTTTCTTCATTGCCACTATTTATTACTTTCCTTGGTGCCAGAATTACCATTTTACCTTTGTGTGTTTATATAAACAGTGACAATTAGTGTTGACATTCAGTCTAGTTCCAAATACTTTAATCAAAAATATGTATAACTATGCAGGTCTGCCAAGTAGACGTGCATGGTTATACATATTTTATTTATTTATTTTATTTATTTATTTTTCTTTTCATGATGGAGTCTTGCCCTGTTGCCCAGGCTGGAGTATAATGGTATGATGTTGGCTCACTGCCAGCTCCGCCTCCCAGGTTCAAGTGATTCTCTTAACTCAGCCTTCCAAGTAGCTGAGATTACAAGCACGTACCACCATGCCCGACTAATTTTTGTATTTTTTTTAGAGACAGGGTTTCACCATGTTGGTCAGGCTGGTCTCGAACTCCTGACCTCAGGTGATCCACCCACCTCAGCCTCCCAAAGTTCTGGGATTACAGGCGTGAGCCACTGTGCCTGACCACCAAGTATTTATTAACCTAATTTTTCTACCACTTTCCCCATTTCAAGCAGTAATTATGACTTTGGCATATGTCCTTATCAGAAAAGGAAATGTCTAGTTTTCTGTTTTTAGAGGAATATCTGAGGAAAGATAGTACGTTATTACTTAAATTAGTCTAATTAAAAATTGACGGTAAGAGTCCTATTCCAATCCTAGTTTTGAGGGGTTGACCCAAATCAATCTGAATTTGGTTGGAAAAGCTTTTTCTGTCTCAGTTTGTCTAAAGATACAAAATCAGAAGTTTTATAAATAAGGCATGTGTATTAGCTCATTCTCAATTGCTATAAAGAAGTTCCTGAGACTGGGTAATTAATAAAGAAAAGAGGTTAGAGGTTTAACTGGCTCATGGTTCCACAGGCTGTACAGGAAGCAAGATGCTGGCATTTGCTCAGCTTCGGGGGAGGCCTCAGGAAAACTTACAATCACGACGGAAGGCAAAGGGAGAGCAGGCTCTTCTTACACGGCTAAAGCAGGAACAAGAGAGTGAGGTGGGGGAGGTGCCACACGCCTTTAAACAACCAGATCTCGTGAGAACTCTATCACAAGAGCGGCACCAAAGAGGGAAATCCACTGCCGTGATCTAGTCGCCTTCCACCAGGCTCCACCTCCAGCATTAGGGATGGTAATTTGACCTGAGATTTGGGCAAACACATAGATCCAAACCACCTGATGTTCCGTTGGGGAAGAATCCTCTTTTGCACGAACTGAAAACCCACATCATTTCTCTTTATTACCATCTATTCCCTGGATCCCAAGCTAAACTGAAAATAAAGAAATAATATCTCAGAGTTTTACCTGATCCTATTTTGATATAACTGTTCTGCAAGGCCAAATTTTTCAAATTATAGAAATCCCAGTTCCTGTTTTTTAAAAAGACCACATTCAAATCAGTTGATCTATATAATGATGTGAAGACACACCAAAAAAACATTTTATACCAATAGTCTTATTATATGACATTTATTATGAACAGCAAGACAGATTTAAGTATCCACACTTAAAACACTCAATTACTTCACTTTGGAGGTTTAGCTAAAGGGAGCTCTGACCATCCTTTTTTTCACAAATATTTATTGAATGCCTATATGTGTCAGTCACTGTACCAATAACAGAACTCAAAATTAGGGAGAATGCATGCTTGGGGAATACATAGTGCACTTAGAGAAATATGCCGTGTTTGAGGAAAATTCGGTAAGAAATGTTTGTAGGAAATTCTGTAAGGAAAAAAAGGCTTACCTGGTAGACTCATTCTGAACAGCAGAATTTTTATTGCATTTGCAACTTTTGGACATGTTGATTCTGATAGCTATCTTTGATAATTCTTGAGAGGTTATTTATAAATGTTGTAAAGTTAATTAAAGGATTGAGAATGCCTGGACTGACACTGATACACAAGAACAATAGCAATAGTGTACTATTACATTAACTTAACTATAGCTAAATAATATATTGGTAGAGTTAGACAGAATTAGAAGAAGTAAAAATGCTATATCATGGTATTTGGAGATTAACTTGAAATCCTTCTTACTCCTAATTCACGCATTGTTTCTCTTCTCTTGTAGACTCATTTGTTCTCTCTCAGATTCTAGGAAATCTTCCGTGTTACTCCTCCTCCATGCTGGTCTGGTCTTAAATAGCTACTTTCTTGTAACAAGGCACCTGTTGCTGAATTCAGAGAATTCTGGTTTTTTTCAATTGCAAATTTACAGATTCAGGTGTTATGTATCAGGGTCCCTATCAATTTTATTTCTTAGGAGAATTGCTTTGTTAAGTAAGCGTAGTGAAATGCTTGCCAACATATTCTCATTAACTGGGAATAGTTTCTTGATATGCATATTGCTAATGTTTTCTGTGTGTTTCTATTCTGAATGTTCCTGAAGCCTCTGTAGCAAGAATAACATATTCTTTTTGAACTGAAAAAGAATTTCCCTATTGCACAAAATTTACAAGTGTCACAATTCTTTTAAGACTTGTTCATCTTTAAGCACATTTTGGTGCCATCAAAATTCTAGGAGTTTATGTCTTAGCAAGTGGTTATACATTTATAATGGAGACATGCCTAAAATGCTGTGAGATTAAAGAAGATGGAGTAATTAATTGCTTTAGGCTCTTAGAGTTCATGGAGGTCTTCATAAAGTAGGTGAGATATAAGCTATACCTTGATAAAAAGGAATAGAATGTCATTAAATTTTATTCAGAAATTAAGTACTCAGAAGTAGTATTTCAAAAGGTCCAAGCAGTATTATAAAAGATCCAAGATAAAACCTTAATAACTGATACAGTACTATTTCCATGAATTCTAATATTTCAACAGGTTGATCCTAAATGCAAAACGTATTTACTGCTAATTAATGAATCTTTTTTTGGGGACATTTTATAGATTGGTGGGGATATATTTTAGCACATTAACTTTAATGTTTATTTTCACAGAATGAAAAGAACTGTGTGAAATATTATCCCCTCTTTGAGTAATCTAACACTAGTGGAGTTGTTTCTCAAGTTTTCTCTTAGCTGTGATAGTCTTCATTCCATTTGCCCCTTATAATCAAGATTATATTTTTTCCAAATCCTTGACAAACTGATTTCACCAAAAGGTGGAATATCCTTTTGAGTCTTAATTTATCTTAAAATAGAAATGGCAATTTAAAAAAAAAAAGCATAGAGAAGCATTTTAACCTATTTAGGTTAACAAGATTGCATTAAGAGTATTTTTCTTTTATAATGAACCTTAAAAACCATAATTTACCTAACTTCATTTATTTTTATAAAAAATTTTTCCTCACTATTCTGATTTCCCTCCTAGTCAGTAGAAATGTAGTGGAAATACATTAATTAAATTCTCTAATAAGATTCTGTAGCTATTGGCCCTAAACTCTAAGGAAACCATAGGTGCCTAATTCCAACCTGTAAGTTGGAATTAACTCTTCAAACTATTCCCAAGAGGTACTTGAGAAAATGAAAAAGAGTTGCTAATAAATTTTAGAAAAGATTGAGAGCTCTTTCTATAGCTGTCAAGGGGCCATTGTGTTCCTATGGGAGAAAACCCTAAGCTACATTTGGGAAATTTCTCATGCGGTAGTTTTCATTTTCCTGGGACAGTTTCTGGACTTAGGTTTATTGTGTACTGACTCTTGTGGAGTTGGACTGATCTCAGACATGATGGCTATGACTGCTTTTGTTGATTTTAGGTCTGTATCGGAGAAGTTCCTTCTGAATGTTTCACATCTTCAAGCCCCAGTTTCAACTAGCTGGAGTCAGGCACTCAGGGTGAGAGCGGAGCAGGGCTGGAACACTGTCACTGCAAGTGAAAGAAGCAGGACCGAGACGAGATGTCATCTTCAGTGTGAAGGACTAGTATGGAGTGCAGGAGGTTGAAGGACTAGTCCAGCAAAGCTCTAGAGCCAGTACTTTGGGCCTGAGATGACAGTCAGGCTTTTTAAGACGGGGCCTTTTAGGTGTGGCTGCTGTTTCTTGCTTATTCTGGTCAGATTCCTTCAGCTGTACAGTTGTAGTATCCTCAAACTGGAAGCTCTTTAAAAAAAATATGAAAGAATTTTGAGCACCTTACTCCTGGTTCCTTGCCTCTTCCTCATGTGACACTTAAGCGTTAGGCAGCATGCTGCTTATCTGCAAGCTATATGACAACAAACCACACACAAAACGGAGAGGCTTAAACCAAGTACAATCTTTTCCCCCCAACAAATCTACAATTTGGGATGTTTTTGTGGGAACAGCTACTGTTTTATTTATAAAGTATTAGCTGGAGCTGTTAGAATGGCGGACCTACCTTCAAGATTTCTCACTCACATAGCTGTGAAGTTGGTACTGGCTATTGCCAGAATGCTTCTTCAGATCCAAGTCTCGATTCCTTTTCATGAGCTGCTTGGGCATCCTCAAAGCATGAGTTCCAAGAGAACCAGGCCTCCTTGTATCTGGATACTGGAAGCAAAAGGGCCACATTATATGCCACTCGCAGAATCTACAAACCCCTCTCTCTTCCGGAATGCTGACCATTAGGAATTTTGTGACAATTATGCCCTTTCTTCATTTTATAAGTTTATCCCCTACGAAAGTACCCTAAAACAGGGGTTCCCAGCCACTGGCTACAGACCGGTACAGGTCCATAACCTGTTAGGAACCAGGCTGCCCAGCAGGAGTTGAGTGCCAGGAGAGAGTTTTACCACCTGAGCTCTGCCTCATGTCAGATCAGCGGTGGCATTAGATCTCATAAGAGCGTGAACCTTACTGTGAACTGCGCATGCGAGGGACTTAGGTTGCACACTCCCTATTAGAATCTAATGTATGATGATCTAAGGTAGAAAAGTTTCATCCTGAAGGAATTCCCCCTACCTGACACCCATCCCTGCACCCCATGTAAAAATTGTCTTCCATCAAAGTGGTCCCTGGTGCCAAAAAGTTTGGGGACCACTGTGCTAAAACATTTTGTTTACTCTATTTCGTACTTTGTACGTCTTGAGTTAGAATGCATACGTTCTTCTGTGATCTGCCTCAAAAGATCAACATTATGATTGAGAGATTCATGTATGTTGTTGACTACAATTGCAAATTATTTCTTCTATTGTATATCTGTTATTTCTCCATTCTACTGCTTATGGATATTTGGGGTTGCTTTCAGTGTTTTGCTATTATTAATGATGCAGAGTAAAAATTATTGTACACTCTCTTCTGGAGTATAAATGTAAGAGTATTTTCAAAGTATGTTGAATAGTGAGACTGATGTCTTGTAGGATAGGTACAAGTTCTATTTTGCCACTTACAAATTTACAAAAGTGCTTTTGCAAAGTGGTTGTTTTCTCCAAATTGTTTTCTTTGGTTATTGTGCCAATTTACATCCCATAGATAGTGTATTAAGATTTTGTGTTGCTTCACATGAATTATGAACTAACATTGTTCATTGAAATTTTCATTTTTTCCAATGAGCCCAGCTGATATATAAGGCAGAACACAGCTAAGTTCTCATTAACACACTCCATTATAGGTAGCATTATAGCAGATTTTGAAGTTTTCAAGAATTCAGTGTTATTATTTCAATCTTGAACGATCCCAGTGTCCTAATAATAATTCTGGAATACTTATAGCTCCCTCCCAGATATTAAGACTACTGTGAGAAAAACTGTTTGTCATGATGGCTTAGAAGGACATTTTTCTTTTTTGATATGAAGCCATTCATTATATTTCCATCTTTCATCACAAATTGCACAATTCAACTGTTACCTTGGGAAACAACGTTCTCTTAATGATATAGAACATTTTAGTTTTATTCTGTTAGTTTTGAATGACAACTTAACGTTGTGAAAAGTTATACAAAATGCAAAATAACTGGATCTCTTTTAAATCTCAAAAGATTTAATTTTTCACATATTTCCATGTAAAACAGGAACTGCAAGACCTTTTGAAACACATATTCAATTTATATTTTTATCTTCTTCCAGGTATGCAATCCAGAGATTGAAAATTAATTCACCTTTGTCAGAAGACAGTTAATTCCTGACACTGCAAAAATTTGTCTTATCAAGATGTGATATTTGCAGAGAACTAGAATAGCATGATAACAAAAACCCTTCTGACTTGTGGGATTTCAAAGAAAAAGGTTAAAATTTCTTCTGCAGCCATAAAAATTAGCATAGACCTTCACTATAGCCTTAGATACTAGAACAAAACCAGAGCAGTTCTCAGTAAAATTAAGCTGTTGAGAATAAAAAGAACTTGAAACAGTAAGGAGGAGTCTTCAGTTCTGTTTCTTGAGGTGCTGAAGCTTAGAGCTCCCTGCTGCATTATTACAAAAGCAAAACTGCTAGGTGGAAGAAAAGCTACAGGAAGTCCAAAGGGATGATTATTTATTTATTTATTTATTTTTATTTATTTTTTTTTTTTTTGGAGACAGTGTCTCACTCTGTCACCCAGGCTGGAGTGCAGTGGTATAATCTTGGCTCACTGCAACCTCCTCCTTCTGGGTTCAAGCAATTCTTGTGCTTTGGCCTCCTGAGTAGCTGGGATTACAGGTGCCTCCCACCACAGCCAGCAAATTTTGAGTATTTTTGGTAGAGATGGGGTTTCACCATGTTGGCCAGGCTGTTCTCAAACTCTTGAGCTCAGGCAATCCACCTGTCTCGGCCTCCCAAGGTGCTAGGATTACAGATGTGAGCCACCACACCCGGCCAGTCTGACTATTTTTAGACTCATCATCTAAAGAATCTAAATGTTAAAAAGTCTTTGTTATCTTGATACAGATGATATCATTTTTTATTTTATTTTATTATTTATTTATTTATTTTTGAGAATGAGTCTCGCTCTGTCACCCAGGCTGGAGTGCAATGGCATGATTTTGGGTCACTGCAACCTCAGCCTCCAAGGTTCAAGTTATTCTCCTGCCTCAGTCTCCTGAGTAGCTGGGATCACAGGCATGCACCACCATGCCCAGCTAATTATTATTATTATTTTTTTAAATTTTTAGTAGAGACAGGGTTTCACCATGTTGGCCAGGCTGGTCTCGAACTCCTGACCTCAGGTGATCGGCCCACCTCAGCCTCCCAAAGTGCTGGGATTACAGGAATGAGCCACTGCACTCTGCCAATACCATTAATTCTATTTGCTAGGATGGCAAGAATGAAACTATTTATCAAGAAGGCAGATGAGCCTCTGAGTTTGTATTCACCAATAAGTGATTCGTATTCATGGATTTTATATTGTATAGAGATGAACTAAGGAAAAGGGACATACAGTTCATACTCTTAAAAGCTTTTATATATGTAGACCCAGACTTCAAACTAAGTTGTGTGACATAGAAAGATCCAAACAGACTTTACTAGTCATGCATGTGTCCTATTTGAAGGCTACTAAAGTTATTTAAGAATTCAAGTATAATTAATTATTCATTTATATTTGGCCTATGCCTTAAAAAAGGAAAAAAATCCAGTTATAACAGCATTTGCTTATAAAATATGAAAACAAAATGCTGTATCACCACAACTGGATCTAATCAGCTAAAACTGTTAAAAGAGCATCATTTGGCTAACTGACTTTTGACGAAAATGCAAACCAATTCAGTGGAAGAAGGATAGCCTTCTCAACAAATGGTCTTGCAGCAATTGGACAGCTACAGGCAAAAAAACAAAAAAACACAAAAGGACCTCTACATAAACCTCATGCCTTCTAGAAAGATGAACTCAAAATGAATCATAGATTTAAATGTAAAACATAAAACTATAAAACTTTTAGACAAAAAAATATAGGAGAAAATCTTAGGGACCCAGGGCTTGGTGATGCATTCTAGATATGACACCAAATCCATAAAAAAATTTATAAATTGGACATGAATTTTTTAAAATTTTCTTTGAGAACTCTCTTTAGACACTAAAAAGACAAGCTACAGACTGGAAGAAAACTCTCTTTAGACACTAAAAAGTGAAAACCCTCTTTTCACTTTGGAATCTCTGGACCCTACACTCCTCTCCTTCTTGTTCCACCTCCACACACTCCTTCCACCTTTGAAACGTCAGATCCTTCTTTCCCAGTGGTGGCATTGCCAATTCAGGGAAAATAAAGAAACTTGTTTTGCAGCTCCAAGAATCTGACTGGGTGAGAATGAATGGGCTCTTTAGACACTAAAAAGACAAGCTACAGACTGGAAGAAAATATTTACAAGTCACATACAAGATAAAGTATTCATAGACAAAGAATTCCCCAAACTCAACAGTATAAAAACAAACAATACAATTAGAAAATGGGCAAAGTACACGAGGAAACTTTCACTGAAGAGGATATACAGATGGCAAATAAGTACATGAAAAGATTAAGCTTGTTAGATTTTAAGGAAATGCAAATTAAGACCATGATGTGCTATTACTGCAAACCTACTAGAATAGCTCAAATAAAAAATGATAATACCAAATGTTAGTAAGGATGCAAAGAAATTGGATCTCTCCTACATTTATTTGTGGGCATGTAAGATGCTAGTCACTCTAGAAAGCAGTTTGGCAGTTTTGTAAACAATTAAACATATATTTATGATACAACCCAGTAATCACACTCCTGGGCATTTATCCCACAGATGTGAAAGTTTATATCCACACAAAAACTTGTACACAATATTCACAGCAGGTTTATTTGTAATAGCCAAACCTAGAAGCTAGCGAAATATCCTTCGATAGATGAATAAACAGACTATGTTATATTCTACCATAGAATATTACTCAGCAATAAAAAGGAATAAACTATTGATACATGAAACAACTTAGTTGGATTTCAGGAATAAAAATAGTGGAACAAAAAACCAACCTCAAAAGATCACACACCATATGATTCCATTTATAGAACATTCTGTAAGTAATAAAATTATAGATATGAGAAATACATTAGTGGTTGCTAGGGTTCAGGGATAGTGGAGGAGAAGAAAATGAATGCACCTATAAAGAGGCAGTATGAGAACGATCTTTGTGGAGATCAAAGAGTTCTGAATCTTCCTTGCGGTGGTGGTTACACAAATCTACACTTGGGATAAAATGTCATAGAAGTATCTATACACATTGCACCAATGTCAGTTTTCTGGTTTTTATATTGTACTATAGAAATGAAAGGTATTTGAGGAAAACTGTGTAATGAGTACATGCAGCCTCTTGGTGCTATGTTTTCTTATAATCATGTCTAAATAAAAAGTTTAAAAGAGAAAAAAAAAAGAGAGAGACACTATTATCTTTGAGCAATCCACTATATAAAGATGACAAATGACTAAGACCTTTAAGAGATCCCAGTATGCCAGACGCCTACTGGATCAAATTGAATAGAGAAGCTAAAAGCAGAAGGAGACACCTGGGCAAGCTTTAGAGCAGGAGGGAAGGTTTCTTAAAAAGCTTTAGAGGGGAGTTGCAGAGTCTGAAAGAAAGAAAAAAAAAAAAAAGCTTTAGAGCAGAAATGAAATAAAGTACACTCAGAAGAGGGCCAAGCGGGCAACTTGAGAGGTCAAGTGCCTGGTTTGATCTTTTGACTTGGGGTTTTATATGTTGCCATTCCTCTGGGGTCTCGCGTCCAGTCTCCCCTGATTTTTCCCCTGGAGTGGGCTGTCCGCATGCGCAGTGGCCTGCTAGCACTTGGGAGGTGAAATACGCCGCGCGTTTACTAGTGTTGTACAAATGCTCATTTGACATGTTCTTCCCTTATCAATCAAATGTTCCTAGGAGCTCCTATACCAGTTAAACTCTGCCATTTTGCCTCTTAACGTACATGCTTGAGCCCGCTTGCCAAACTCCTGAGATCTTATCAGAAAGCTGATGATCACCAACTTCAGGTGTTTCTATCTGCTGGGAGACTGCCTTTCCCTGGCACCGGCTGTGACCAATTATTATTTTAGAGAGGTAGTGTAACAACCTCCCGACCATTACCTGATGGTCACCTGGCATTCCTGATTCCTGGTGTGTGTGTGTGGTGGGAAAGTCCTCTCTTGGTCTGCTCATGTCTGACCAGCTACCTGCTGAAACAGAAGCAGCATTTCAGCTGAACTGAAAAGGATGGATAAGATTATGGGAGACATTACTGCATGGCAGAGACATTTGGGGAGAAACAGTAGTGTGTTCTATAAGGACTTCAGCGACTTGAGACTAGTACGATTTATCTGGAAAAGGTTAGACTTAGATCACAGAAAAATTCTGTCCTTTTGAGCTCAAAAAGAAAAAGAAAAAAGATCATAGATGAGTCAATTGCGTATACAGGACAGAAATGGACAGACTTGAAATTCAAACACACATCTTTACTGATATCTCTTCAATTCTGTATCCTGCCTCATCTTCTGAGTCAACAGAGAAGAATCCAGGAATGGTTAGTAGAGTGACATTGATGTGTAAAATTCCATCTACTGTTCCAGCAATTTAAGACTTCAAAAAGCAGAAAGGGAATTCCAAAGGAGTGGGCAGTAAAATGGAATCTCTGGGCCCAACACTCCTCTCCTTCTTGTTCCACCTCCACACACTCCTTCCACCTTTGAAACGTCAGATCCTTCTTTCCCAGTGGTGGCATTGCCAATTCAGGAAAATAAAGAAACTTGTTTTGCAACTCCAAGAATCTGACTGGGTGAGAATGAATGAGCTTGCTTAGCTCATAAATAAGTCTTCTCACAGGTCCTTCCTGGCCTACTCTCTGACATCCCTACCCTATAGCTCTTAGATGTATTCAATACAGATTCATGGTTTGGATTTGGGGGCAGCAATTTGTACACATGCCACACAGAGATCATGAAAGAGAAATGAAAGTGATCACAACTACCATTAGGCCTAGAGATTTGGAAAAATGAAATATGTCCTATAGAACTGATTACTACTTCAGAAGAGATTTAAACTGTGCCTAGAAATCTGTTTCATAGATCTTATTGCTGCTACAGAAGAGATCTAAACTGTCCTAAAGTGCTGAACTCTACTCCCACTGTGCCCACAGGGATGCCTGGATTGTTGCTGCCCCGCCCACCCCCCACTCACTCTCACCCTTCTCACCCACTATGACACGCTGCCCTGCCCAGCCAGAGATGATATAATGCATTCAGTACAGATGCACAATTTAGATTTGGGACAGCAGTTTGTACACAATTTGTACACAGAGATGATATAATAGGTCCAGCTATGCGTGGAGGACTCAGTCAGGCACTATCACTATTTACTAATACTGTCCTTTCTGATAGTTCTGATGTTCAGTTGGAAATCTCTGTTGGGAGCAGAAGAAATCTCATTTGGGAAGAGACGGGTGAGCTCAGAGGGCATCATCACATCACATTGCTGTGTGTAAAGATCCTAGAAAGAAAAGTGAAATCCAAGGAGAAGAGATTTAAAATAAAGAAGGAGGTGGGAGAAGAAATTGAAAAGGGCATTAAAAGAGCTTAAACAGGAAGAAAAAGAAGAGACGATGCAATGTGAAAGAATAGAGATTTAGCATTCTATTTTCCTGGGTTGGATTTGGTCCTGAACTTTTGCAGGGTGATGATTAGGATATACTGTGCCTGAGAGCGTGACATGTTTCTTCCTTTTAGTAGTTGTATCCTGTTGCCCAGGCTGCTACTTCTGCTGTCGTTTCAGGTTCATCTAAGCTTATAATAGCTAGAGCCTTCTGGAAAGTAGGATTGTAATAAATTAATAGAAATCAGTCAGCCAACTTTTTGGTACCCTCTAACTCTTCTATTTTTTTTTTTTTTTTTAAGTTTCTCTGAAGGTTTGGTTGGAAACAAACACTCATGTATGTTTATTGGCAAAGTGTATTTGCCAATAAACATACATGAGTATGTATGTTTATTAGCGACTTTACTCATGACAGGACAAATGTAGGTGAGAAAAGGAAAATAGAGGCAAAGTATGGAAAATCTTAAAAGCAAAAAGATTGCTGTATTCCAGTTGGATTCATTTATGAGATTTTTAAATTAAAATATGATCTGGTTTGCTGAAATTTAGCTTGTAAAAAAATACTGCAATTGATCCTGGAAAGTGTGAGAGGGTAGGAGGCTTAGGTTTCTTCTTGGCACTGTGTTACCTGAACACAAGGTCTGCCTTTTACCTGCTCCTTCCTGGGGTAGTTATTGCATTGGCTGTTAGGGGTTTTTCCATAACAGATATTTGTATTAATATTTTAGGAAACCTATGATGGAAGACGTTGGACAGAATCCACTGGATGTTGTGTAAGTATGGGAATAATAAGAGTTCAATACAGGAACCTCCATGGGAAGAGTCTCCAGCAATCCAGTAAGAAAGAGCTCCATTGTGCAAGACCTTATCTCCTCAAGTCTGGGGAGGCTTCCTAGGGAGAAGAAACTTTGGTTTCAGTTCTCTGTTCTTCATCAGACTAATGATGGGGTTTTCGAAGATCGCTAGTGTCTCAAACAGCTAATCGGTCTTGCAGGAAAGGTTCATTCCCCTTCTGGCCTCCACTCAGCCCATGTCCCTGCCTGACTAGGTTAGAAGATAACAAAAGGAGAAATCTTTCCCTTGCACGTCTTTAAATGCTTTAGAGGTATCACTTGGATTCTGCATACTTCTTATAAACTTTTTAAAAATAAGTGTGCTAAAGTATTCATTTGAAAAAATATTTCTTTGCTTCATAAAAGATTTGTTTTAGTGGGTTCCACTTATAGTATTTAAAATTAAAGCATGGTTCCACTCCAGGAATTTACTTTATGCAAAACAGTATAGAAATCAATTTATCATGGAAAACAAAATAAGGCTGGTTAGGCTTATAAACAACAGAAGAAAAGAATGAATGAAATTATAGGGGAATGTATTCTTAGAACTCCTAAGTTTTCCTGTCCTGAGTTTGTTGATAAAGATTATTTTTCTATAGGTGCCAGATGATGGAATTACCAGCATTAGAAGCCATAAAACAGAACCTTGACTACCTGAATTCAGACCTTGAAAAGGACCTGCAGAAACTGGATGTGGAGAATCAGGTTCTCCTTAGAAAAATTAAAGAGAAAGAAGAAGCTATTCCAAGGTAAGCCTTTGCAGTTGGTGAGGGAAGGGCCTCTCCTCCCCTCTAGGTCCCTTGTGATACAGAAGATGGAAGAAAGTTTCACTTATTTGATAGTGAATCTTGGCGTATTTAAATCCTAAAGTATGAACTATGAATATTGATGTATTATTTAAATCCTAAAGTATGAACTACACTGCCCTGAAAACTCTTTATGTATAGATGTTTGCATTAAATTTTCACATTGAGTTGATTATTTTATTGCCACTGCACTGGTAGTTATTCCAACTTCCTGAGACTTTGGAAGTAGCTTCTCCAACTGGGACCCTGGCAGCTTCCTTAGGAACTGATCCACACCTGGGTGACTTTATATTTTTCAGTCTGGAAAGAGAGCTGGCCCTGTCACTAGAACAAGCCAAAGAGGAGGAGGAGTTGACTTCTATCATAAATGAACAGGAGGAATCCCTCAGGAAGCTGGAATTAGAGACAGCAAAGCTGGTAAGGAGGTGTCTAGAAAAGGACCATCAGATACGTTTTGTTTGCATTCTCTCTTTCCCAGGAAGTCATCCCATGTTCATCACTTCTGTATCTAAAATCATGACTGTTTAAAGGAGTGTTCTGGGAATGAAGCACTGGGCATGGGGGCCAAAGGGCTTTGTTCCCAGATCTGCTGTGTGAGCCAGACTGCACTTTTCCAACTTGATAGACTTATCCACAGATATTATTCCAGTGGCCTGGTGAAGGGGGAAAGATGATGGCAGAGCAACTTTCTTCCCTGACTTCCTTTTTCCCCGTAGGAAAAAAGTAATGCAATCTTAAGCAGGGATGTGGTGGAGCTTCAGAACAAGGTAAGGGGAGCCCTGGGTTTTTTAGGGTACCAGAGTCCCTAAGAACATAGTGTCTTCACAAGAGAAAGGCTGGTAGGCTGGGCTGGAAGCATGCAGGAGGGGTCCTAGGCACATTCAAAATGAGAAAATATACATAAACATTAATGGAAAGTCTATTCTCCACACAGCAAAGCCTGCCTTGGAAACAAGCCTTGTTTCTTAGGACTCCCAGTAAGAGTTATCTTCTAGAAGTTTCTAATCGCAGAGACTGGAGAAGAAGGGGCAACTGGCAGAGTCTGCATGCTCCCTCCACACTGCTGCTGCCAATTGTTCTCTGGGCATTACAGATTGTGGTGAGACGGCTAAAGGGCCATAAAGGAAGGAGAAAAGACTTATCCTTCCTCCCACCACTCTGCCCCATTCTCTCTTCCCTCTCTCATCGTCCTCCCCTCCTCACTGTGCCCTTGCTTCTATGGGCTACGGGAACAGAAAGGTCTGTCCAGCCAGCATGGAGTCAGGCAGCCTCCACAGGGAGAAGATGGTTTTCTGCCAAGCTTCTATCCAGGACCCAAATTAGTAACCACCACCTGCAGCCTGGGACCCCCAGTCTGCCACCGTCCTAGGTTTTCATGTCTGTGTGCCTTACTGAGTTCATGATTTTTGGAATGCTTTTTTAGATTTCAGGGCGATTTACAAATGTTGGTCTTGAAAAAGAAGCTACAGAGCAGAAACTGAAGGAAATGAAGGTAAGTGGAAAAAACAGATTTTCTGGGAGATGTGTAAATTGTAGATCCTGGGAGAAATCGCTCTCAAGGACTCCTCTAGGGTATGTACTGGTTATGCCCACGTACTTATCAGAGATGAGTCAGTGTCCTTTATTCCCTGTATGCAATCCCATGGCCTGTGGGGCATTCATGACATCATGAGTCACACTAAGAGCAGAGTGACTTCAGTGGATCAAAGTGGAGGGAACTGCTCCAAAGTCCCCATCTTCCACAGTCAATAAAACACATGTCCTGAATGCCCACTGGGACCTCCAGAAGTTTATTATTTAAGTGAGAACACACAAATAAGATATCCAATAGGAAGAAAATATTGACTCCCATAATCATACAGCATTGTATCATGATCTTCTGATTTTCCAACCCACACCTCAAAGGCTAAAGAAGTTTATTTATTTATTTATTCCTCTGCTAGAAGATAAACCCATTGAGAACATGAATTGTTGTCTATGTTGTTCATTTGTTTCCCCAGTGTCTAGAACCATGTGCCTGGCACGTAGTAGGTGCCCAATAAATATATATTGAATGAATGAATACACTGGACACCCAATAGTGGGGGAAAAACCCTGTTAGGAAGCTCTCTGCATATTAATGTGGTGTCTCTCTCTCTCTCTCTTTCTCTCTCTCTCTCGATGGAGTCTCACTCTGTCATCCAGGCTGGAGTGCAGTGGCAAGATCTTGGCTCACTGCAACCTCTGCCTCCCAAGTTCAAGCAATTCTCCTGCCTCAGCCTCCTGAGTAGCTAGGACTACAGGCACATGTCACCATATCTGGCTAGTTTTTGTTTTTTCAGTAGAGATGGGGTTTCACTGTGTTGGCCAAGGTGGTCTCCAACTCCTAACCTCAAGTGATCCACCTGCCTTGGTCTCCCAAAGTGCTGGGATTATAGGCACGAGCCACCATGCCTGGCCCAGGTTCCTCTTTTATTTTCTGATTCAGAGGACATGCCAGTGCACCCTATGAAATATGAATGGGAGGAAGAGGCTGGTGAGCTTTGGTCAGTAGGCCTGGAGGAAGGAGGATGGCTGGGCTCACTGAATGGGGCATTGGCCTACTGAGGCATAAATGTTAGCTCTGCCACTCTGAAACTTTTAAACAAGTTACATTCTTAACTTCTCTGTGCCTTTGTTTCCTCATTTGTAAAATGGGGAGTAATTAGAAGTGCCCCCCTTAAAATGTTATTATCATATGTCTTCAACATATGCTAGCCATTAGTGTCATGTTCTCTGCTGGTCTGGAGATGGTGATAATCCACAAAAGAATGCTAGTAACTTTCTGCTGTCACTCATTGTCTTCCACAGGCGAGGCTACAGAAGATGACAGAGTCCTGTGGAAAGCAAGAGGAAGAACTGGCCAAGGTAAAGGCAGTGTCTCTTCCACAGAGGGTCTGTCTGCCTGGGATATAATGGGAAAGAATCCCAAGGGTCTTAGAAACAGATCTGATACAAGAAACAGATCAAGTACAAGAACCTCTTGGAAACGAATTTCTGATTCTTATGCAGCTGAAGGGAAAGAAAACTTCTATTAAAAATACTGTTTTTACCATTTCTTACACCTCTATGTCAAATACCGTTGTTGAATTCCGACCCAAAATGCCTTGAAACATCCCTGATAGTTCACCTGAGAGGCATATGACAACTTGGGCAAAATATTTCCTCTGCTTAAAATCACACCCTGTACCTGATGATGAGATCACCTCTTTGTGATGTGATTATTTTTCCCTCAAGTCAGGAGTTGCTAAGGTAACCAGCCAAGTACCAGTGTAGCAGGTAGGGCCCCAGGGAGGAAGCTGGGTTTGGTTCTGATTTAACTCATGGGGTTTGTTAATTTCCTTTCTTTTTAGATAGAGAGTGACTACCAATCTGTGCATGAGCTCTGTAAGGACCAGGTCTACTACATAAAGGTACAGCGCATCTGGAGGAAAAGTCCGAGTAGGGGTGGAATTTCTCCAAGGCCATGGGTTCCTTGGTTTTTCTTCAGGCTAGAATGTGTCACTGGGGGAAATGCTCTATATGCAACAGCAGCAAGAAGACGGATGTATGTTAAGGATTTACTTTGTGCCAAGTACTGTGCTAAGCACTCAACATATAGTACTTTTCTCAATCAATTGGTCAATAATTCTTAGACTGACAGTTATGCTCAAGGGGACAATGAGGTTTCAGGATGTTAGAACACAGCTAGTAACAGGGAACACAGCTAGTAAACGTCAGAGCTGGGATTTGAATACAAGCAGTGACCTGAATGAGAGGGAACTCCTTTTGTTCATACACATCCATTGTGGTCACTAATTTCTTCTAATTTTTTATTAGAACTCCCCCCACACACACACTTGTGTGTGCATACTGATGAGTACACTGTTTGGAAAATAATTAGCAGAATATTTTTATTAATGACATCACGATGAAATACAGAAATTTTCCATTGTGAATTTTTTTTCAACTTCATGGAAAGAAATACCAGGAAGCTCTGAGGAAGATGGAAGAGGAAGAGGAGGTGCTGCTTCTTGAAAAAGAAATGTAAGTGTAGAAAAATGGCCTCCCTGACAGACTGCAGTGACAGACCGGCAGTCGGGCCGGTCCTTGAAGGACAGGTGTTTCTCAGCACAGTGTGTCTCTGTGTAAATGGCCTCCAACAGGTCTTCTCTGTCATCCTCCACCCCATGGTTCAGACTGGAAAGCCACCAGCATTCAGGCTTTCCTCTTGCCTTCCTTAGCAATTGGTGTTTCAAAAGTCTCTTTTTAATGTTCTTTTGTTTGTTTGAGATGGAGTTTCACTCTTGTCGCCCAGGCTTAGAGTGCAGTGCTGTGATCTCGGCTCACTGCAACCTCCGCCTCCCCGGTTCAAGCGATTCTCCCACCTCAGCCTCCCGAGTAGCTGGGATTACAGATACCCGCCACCACACCCAGCTAATTTTTCTATTTTTAGTAGAGATGGAGTTTCACCATGTTAGCTAGTCTGGTCTCGAACTCGACCTCAGGTGAGCCACCCACCTCGGCCTCCCAAAGTGCTGGGATGACAGGCGTGAGCCACTGTGCTTCACCTTAACGTTGTTTTCACATGTCCTCAGTTGCATGCCATTCCTGAAAATTGTCTGGATCTAAGTTCAGAAAGGAAGCAACGTAGTAAAAAGAGGACCAGGGGCTCAGAAATATTTCTCCATATGTGTATGCTGTCCCCTTTCCCAGGATGCAGTGGGTCCACCAGACTGACCAGGTGCCCCAGTGATGCCCTTTTATACTTCTTTCCACAGACTGTCTGTCTCAGAACTTGTCACGCTTTCCTTTTGATTATTTATACTTTTCAATTGCATTGTATAATATACATAGAGTGCACAAACTTTATATAGTTTGGTGAATTTTTATACATGTTAACACCACTGAGATCAAGATATGGAACATTTGAGTACCCCAAAAGTCTCCCTGTACCCTCCTCCCCCTCAATACTCCTGGAAAAGTAACCATTAGCTTGACTTCTATCTTTCCCTTTTTAAACCGTTTTTGAACTTTATATAAATTTAGTATGATCTCGATTGTGTCTGACTTTCACTGAGACTCACTCACATTGCTGTATGATTTGTTCTTTCTCATGGCTATTATATTCTATTACATAAATGTGGCACAATTTACCTATTCTACTGTTAAGGAACATGTTGATTATTTCCAGTTCGGAGATTTATAATAAAGCTGCCACAAGCATTCTTGTGCATGGTTTCTGATGGACATATCCTTTAATTTCTCTTGGATTATATAGCAAGGAACAGAATTTCTAGGTCATGGGTATACATACCTGGTTTACTAGCTAAGCTGAACAGTTTTCCAAAGTGCCTGTACCAATATCCCCTCCCACAAAAAATGTACAAGAGTTCCAGTGACTCCTCATCCTTACTTTTACTCAGTATTTATAGCCTTTATGATTTTAGCTATTCTGGCAGGAGGGTGTAGTGACATACAATTTTAATTTTTAAAACATATTTTATTACTGAAAAATAAAGATGTTTTATTTGTCTTTTATTGCGGATTAATAATGATGTTTTACAGCCTTTCGCACACTTGGGAAATTTGGATGTCCTCTTTTGTGACATGTCTTTTGCGTACATCTGTGAGATTGTTGGTCTTTTTCTAATGATTTATAGGAGTTCCTTATTTTCTTCATAAGATCCTTTGTCAAATTTATGTATTATAGTCTATTCTATGACTTTCCTTTTTTACTTTCTTATTGACATTTTGGATAAATGGTGCTTATTAATTTAGAAAACATCTAATCTGTGAAACGTATCAATCCATTCTTTTTTGATTTCTGCCTTCTTTAGTCATAAAACTACTCTCTTATGGTTTACTCTATAATTTTTTTTGTTTATCTTTTACCCAGGTTTACGTTATTTTGGAATATTTTTTTCTCTATGGTGTGAGGTATAGATTAAAATTTGTGGGGTTTTTCTTCCCATGTGGATATCCAGTTGGTCCAGCACCATTTACTGAAGAGACTATGCATTTGCAGTGGCATCTTATTTTATGCCTGGTGACCATATATGTGTGAGTCTGTTTCTGGATGCTTTATTCTGTACGATTAGTCTATGTTTCTATCCTGGTGCCAACACTACACTAATTACTGTAGCTTTAGAATTGGCCTTGATATGGTAGCTTAAATTCTGCAACTTTAAAAAATGATTATCTTGGCTTTCTTGACCCCTTGAATTTCTATATAAATTTTAAAATCAGCTTTTCAACTTCTACCAAAACAAAAACAAAAAAAACCTCGCTGAGATGTTGATTGGAGTTACATGGAATCTACAGGCAAAGTGAGAGGTTAATTAGTATCTAAACAACAGTTTTCCAGGGCCAAGGACTGTGGCTCGTGTCTGTAATGCCAGTGTTTTGGGAGGCTAGAGTGGGAGGCCAGGAGTTCGAGACTATCCTGGGCAACATAGCAAGACACTATTTTCACAAAAAGTAAAACCGATTAGCTGTGCATAGTTGTGTATGCCTACAGTCCTAGCTACTCAAGAGGCTGAACCCAGGAGTTTGAGGTAAAAGCGAGCTATGATTACACCACTGTATTCCAGCCTGGACCACAGAATGAGACTCTATCTCAAAACAATAATAAAAATAAGCACTAGTTTCATACATCATGACATCTTTATCCCTTAATTTATTTAGATCTTTAATTTCTCACAATAATGTTTTATTTTTCTGTGTGGTGTTCTTATATATTCTTTATCAGGTTTATTTCTAGGAATTTAATGTTTCTGATGCTACTGTGAATGCTGTGTTAATTTGATTTTTTTAATTAATATTAAAAAAAATAGAGTTGGAGACTGGGCATGGTGGCTCATGTCTGTAATCCCAGCACTTTGGGAAGCTGAGATGGGTGGATCATGAGGTCGGGAGACCAACCTGGCTAACACTGTGAAACCCCATCTCTACTAAAATTACAAAAATTAGCTGGGTGTGGTGGTGTGTGACTATAGTCCCAGCTACTCTGGAGGCCGAGACAGGAGAATTGCTTCAACCCGGAAGCTGGAGGTTGCAGTGAGCTGAGATCACACCACTGCACTCCAGCCTGGGTGACAGAGTGAGACTCCATCTCAAAAGTAAAATAAAATAAAAAACAGAGACAAGGTTCCACTATGTTGCCCAGGTTGGTCTCAAACTCCCGGGCTTAAGTGATCCTCCTGCCTTGGCCTCCAAAAGTGCTAGGATTGCAGGTGTGAGCCACCATGGCCAGCCCTGATTTTTTAATTGATTACTGCTAGTGCAAAGAAATACACTTGGTTTCTATATATTGAACTTGTATCATTAATCCTGCTCAATTCACCTATGTTAAAAATTTAAAGATTATTTTAGATTCTCCACTGTAGATAGCAGTTGTATTTTTTCCTTTTCAATTTTTAACTTTTTCTTTTTCTTGCTTTATTGAATTATTTGCAAGCATTTGCAGGCATTATTTGCTGGTATTATTTACAGGCATTTCCATTTACTGACCCAACCCTATTGCAGAAAATAAAACTTAAGACAACGAAATGAAGCAAATGAGCAAACAATGAACAGAAGGCATTGGCGGCTGAATAAAAGCAAGCAAATTCTAGAGGGAATCTGGCCCTTGGAAAAAGAGAATGATGGACATTGGTTCCCCACTTTTATGGCTTCTAGCCTGAAGAAAGACCAAATTGGGCGTATAAGAGTCACCAGCAGAGAAAACCTATAGTCTTTCTGGTCTAACAAAACAGGGAATAGAGAGTCTGAGGCAGCCAAAGATTCTGGGGAAAAACTAGAGTCAGACATTGGAAGTTCCTAAATCTGTGTTTAAACTCTACCCTAATCTCTGACTGGACCTCAAAACCATGCATGCTCAGGGCAATGTGTGAGCAGTCTAGCTGAGGACGTAAGACCAGAACTGACATTTGAGCTCCCACCAAGACACAAACTGCAGTTTGAATTCAACATCAGGGTTTTATCCAGCTTAGTGTTCATTGATTGTCTTTGTCTTAAGAATGAATCACATTTTCCTGTGGTTCTTTGTAAGTTGAGCAATTATGGATTTTAAATATTGAGCATCGTGAATGTTATCAAGAGTCTAGGATATGAATCACAGATGTCATATAACTTAGGAAAGCAGCTTTCATCAGCCTCTCACATTATGTTACCTAACTCTCAGCTCTGATCTCTTACCTAGATCCAAAGCCCAGAACGTCTCCTCTCAAATAGTGAAACCGGGGTCAATTTTGGTGGACACTACCCAAAGCAGCATGGTAAGTTTTTCCTATTCCAAACATGGCTTTTCCTCTATCCCCTCCCTCCCCTAGGTTCTCTCTCTTTCTCTCTCTCTGTCTCCATTTTAAAAATCCTATAATTAGGAAATAATGGGGTTTAGTGCCTTACTCCACACCATGTAAGCTAGGAGGTGGCAGAGCCAGAATTCAAACCCAGGTATCCTGACTCTAGGGCCCCTTCTCCTCTGCCTCTCTGTGAACACATGAAAAGCCATAGCTGTGTATTTTCATTGCTTCCCACAGGAGAAGACCACCATTAAGAAACAGGAGAGAATCTGTTGGTACAAGTAAGTGAAAGAATCTTGCTTTTACCTAGCCTAGACCACATTTCACTCTGCACATTACCTGATAAGGGCCAAAAGAACAAGGATAAACATATCCACTGACCAGAATACACAAGGCAGCCCCAAATTTCTCCCAGCCATTCATATTTTTCTCAATGCAGAATTATAACAGTAGAGTTAAACAGAAGTTATAAATAGGTGGAAAAATTTGTGGCTATTTCTGAGAAATGTGGGATAAAGATGTAGGTTGCATTTAGCTTTTAATTTTCAGTCTTACGGTCCTAGGTATAGCCCCTTTCCATTTTCCAAGTCCTGAACTCGGTCATGTCTGTGACATTCTTTGTTGGGAAGAAAGTTCAGGGTGCATGAATTTTCTTAGTTATCTTACCTACAGGCTTAGACATTTTAGAAAAAAGATCATTGCATTCTCTGTGCCTTTGCTTCTTTAATTTTTGAAATCATAAGATTGACCCTGAAGAGCTTCAAGTGGCACTTTAATAAAAAGCTTCAATTTACGATATTTCAACATAGTTGAAGGTCTTAGACCTGTTGCCAGAGTAGAATTTTCTTGAGTGCACACAAGAAACACACACACACACACACACACCCTTCACACATACACCCCCCCTCCCCGTTTCATTGGTTTGTTTCAGCACCTGATGTTTAGAAGAAAGGTAACCCTCATCATTTTACCTGGATGTCAATATCATCAATGGCTAAATCTCATTTCAAATTCTAAAACTGCTCATTATAGAGGACCTGAAAAGACCCACTATCAGAAGGCTCACACGTGATGGTCGTAACCATTTTCCGGCAATGCTAGAGAGGCCTGTCCCAAACATAGCACCTGGAAAGTCTTTCGTACCTCTAACTTTTCTATATGGACATCTATTCTGTTGGAGGACTTACTGTCAGGAGGATTGTATTCAATTTCTGACCATGACATCACTCTTTTTCTGTATTGGCAGCTTCCCTACTCTTACCTTCTGTGCCCCTATTCCCTACTTTCCCTTATCAATTTGGCCTGAAGAAAGCAATTCACCAACCATTTATGACTATGAGGTTTCCTCCCACTGCTTGACCTCAGGCTGTCTTTTTTCTCATGCAAATAACGAACATCTCTTTGCAGGCATTTCCAGTTTGTCATCTTCATGGACCTAGTCTTCATTAGGTTGCTGGCTTATTTGTTTTTCCACCTGCAGTACATAAACCCAGACCTTCTCACGGATGTCCTGCCCCTGGTGCTGAGCAGGGGCACCTTGAAGAGGCTGAGGGAGGTCTTATTTCCCTTCCTCACTCTAGCAGTGGAAGAAGCTCTACCACACTAGTCTGGGGTAACCTGGGGGCATCACCCCACACCCAAGTGGAGGGGGCCGTGGCTGTGGCCCTGTGTTGGGAATGGCCAGGAAGGATGTGGAAGCCTTTGACTCAGAGCTGCTACTTAACATCTGAGTTTTTCATTTCCTTCTTTCCTTGTTTTCCCTGTGGACTATCTCTCATTCAAATAAAAAATACGTTTGATGAGAGTCTACAGTGTTAGTCTGTGACTTTAGTCTGTGAGTCTTGGGACCTCAATAGGTATTCACAAATTCCACTCTTTGCTGTTGAGAAAAGCTGCACTGAAGGTGAGATAATAAAAACTCCCCTCAGGACTTCCATTCTCTGCTCCAAATTTTTAAAAACTTTAAAAATCATGTACTTAGCCGGGTGTGGTGGTGGGCACCTGTAGTCCCAGCTACTCGGGAGGCTGAGGCAGGAGAATCACTTGAACCAGGGATGCAGAGGTTGCAGTGAGCCGAGATTGCACCACTGCACTCCAGCCTGGGTGACAAAGCCAGACGTCTCAAAAAAAAAAAAAAAAAAATCATGTGTTTATTTGTTAGATTCTCCAGTCTCTTTGGAGTGTGCATAAGGGCACTCAATTTAGAAACCACTGGAGTGGATACAAAGCTTGTCCCCTTCTGCTATTTTAATAACACATTATCTCCCCTACAAGCTATGTCATACAAGATTAAGATGTGGGGGAAAAAAAAAACAAACAACCTGATCTTTTTCATTTAAACAGATGGTTACTCATTCTTAGATGAGAAAAAAATTATCCTAAAATTCAGGTGCAATTAAAAGGCAGCGTATAAAATCAGAAAATGCTTGCAATACAGACAAACACAAATTTGTACCTATCCTTGAATCCCAGTTCAAATGTCCTCACTCCCATATGTCTGCCTCTGACCCCTTCTCAGTAAAGACAGCCTCTCTTGCCTTCCAGATGCTCCTGAAACCTTCTCTGGGCTTCCCATACTGCCCTGTCCACTTCTGTCCCGTGGTGTCATTGCTGTGTGCCTTGACTTCGGGGCTGATGACCACTTTCTTTCTGTATCTCCCATGTTCCTTTCACATAGTATCTTCACGAAGTAGGACTTAATAAAAGGGAATGATTCCCTGAGTAAACTGTATTTCTTTCCCAGAGCACCTGGAGGGTCACAATTGGAATCATGAACCTAGACCCTTTATTGTGAAAGCTCACACTTTTGCAGGAACAGCCAAACTGGGACTGGA
Source organism: Alouatta palliata (assembly GCA_004027835.1). NCBI lineage: Eukaryota > Metazoa > Chordata > Mammalia > Primates > Atelidae > Alouatta > Alouatta palliata. The sequence continues at coordinate 15,625 of PVKV010003094.1, read as the reverse complement.
TGGTGCAGAGAGAAAGGAAGTAGAAGAATGTGGCACAAAACACGAGGTCATCTGGCCAGCTGGTGGCATCTCCATGGTTACCAAAGTGGTGGAGATGCCTTTCTTTGCCTATTTCTTCCTCCTATACATTTCCTACGCTCTTACTTTCTAGTGACTTTCTCTCCTTTAGAAACCGTTACTGATGTAGGTTTTAATTGAATTTCACTTGGACGGCATCCAGGCAGAAGAAACACACACTGTGTGTTTACTTTGGCTGCAGACATGGCCCTGTCTCAGGTTTTCTTTCTGAGGTCTGAGTTTCGAAAGAGAGAGTGAATGATTTCAGAACAAGGTGTCTATAAAATGAAAACCTGGCCAATATTGCCCTCTTGTGGCCAAATGAAAGCCTTTTGCATTTCAACTGGCTTCACCCAAAGGAGTCATTAACAGATTGATAGCAAGAAAGACGGTTCAGACGTCACTATTTCTGCATGTGTTCTAATAAGTTCAATTAGTCTTCATTCATCTATTAATTCATTTATTCAATGAATACTTACTGAGCATCTTCCTTGGGCTAGGTAGTATTCTAAGCGCTGGGATATAGCAATGAACTCAACAGACAAAAGTCTCTGCTCACATTCTAATGGATGGAGGCAGACAATAAACGCAAGTAAACATACGAATTTTGGATGATGTGAAGTGATATAACAAAGTTCAGTGGTGAGAAGGGAGTGCTGAGGAGGAGCAGTCGCAATTCTCATTGAGAGAGTGGCATTGTAACAAAGACCAGAATGAGAGGAAGGATCCAGCCAGTTGGTAGATGAAGAGACAGCAGACAAGTCTTGAGGCTGGAGGGTGCCCGTGATGCAGATTCCCAGCTCAGTCTTGAGGCTGGAGGGTGCCCGTGATGCAGATTCCCAGCTCACACTTCTGTAATGGTTCCTTCATTAAAGTCTCTTCATCAGAATCCTCCAAGTTGAATTCTGGTTCTGCTAGGACAGGACCCTAGCTGATACACTGTCCACTGGCCAGAACATTTCCTAGGCCTAAGGGCTTCAGCACGTGGGTGACCCTAAGACTACAGGTGCATGTGAGAAGAATGGCTGTGGCTGGCCAAGAGAAGTATCCCATTCCCAGCCCATCACACAATTTCTTATCAACTTGCAGAACACTCAGGCTCTCCTGTACCACCTAACCCTCCCTGCAGACTCAACTCTGGACAAACTTGGGCCCATCCCAACTTTCAAGACTGGATAGAAAGCAGCAGCTTGGGCCAATATGAAGAGGTAACCCCTCACTCACAGTCAGCCATCTAGTGAAGATTTGAAACTTTGACACTGTGCTAGAAATCCATGTTGCTGACAGGTAGTTGCCTTTGCTCCCTGCAGAGAGCCTGCCTCCAGTAGGAAGTGGGCTTCAGAAAGGCCTGAATATGGCAAAGCCTTGCTCTGTCACCCAGACTAAAGTGTAGTGGTGTGACCACAGCTCACTGCAGCCTCAACCTCTCAGGCCCAAGTAATGCTCCCACCTCAGCCTCCTAAGCAGGAGGATAGCTTAAGCCTAGGAGTTTGAGAACAGCCTGGGCGACATAGTGGGACTCTGTCTCTTTTTTTGAGACAAAGTCTCGCTCTGTCATCCACGCTGCAGTGCAGTGGTGTAATCTTGGCTCACCGTAACCTCCGCCTCCCCGGTTCAAGCCATTCCCCTGCCTCAGCATCCCGAGTAGCTGGGACCACAGGCACACGCCACTATACCCAGCTAACTTTTTTTTTTTAATTTTTTTTGTGGAGACAGGGGTCTCCCTGCTGCCCAGGCTGGTCTTGAACTCCTGGCCTCAAATGATTCTCCCACCTCAGCCTCCCAAACTACTGGGATTACAGTCATGAGCCATCACACCTGGCCACCACCGCTTTAAATGAGCAGCGCTGAGCTGGGGATCTGATTTCCAGTCACCGGGAGCTCACCACTCCCAAAATATCCATCTGTTTCTGAAAGGTTTTAATAAAATAATGTAAAGTACCTAGCACAGCAGCATGTAGTGGTATTCAACCAACACAGGGTTTCTTTTCCATTGCTTTTATCTGCTAATTAATCTTAGTTCTATTTTATAAACTGACAGAAAAATGACTGCCTCCTTCACATTTTAGTCACTAAAATTGAACAGCCTTCTGTTCTCCACAATGAACATTCTCAAGTCCTTTCAGTTCACATGGCGTAACTTTTAGATCGTGTGTTATTTATCTTTCCCTGGAACCCTACAGAGCTAAACGGAATATGGAACTATAGATGACGTCTGCCTGGCAAAGTACAGTAGTCCCATTCTCCTTCTATTCTGAACATTATGCCTTTATTAATGCTTTCTAAGATTTTGCTAGCCATTTTGGCATCTGTTTCACACAAAGATATGAGCTGGGAGTTCACCAAGATTCCTAGCCCTTTTGCACATGAACTCTTCTTACTCTACATCTCCTCTGTTTTGTATTTGTAAAGATTTTTTTAAACTATGCTACATGCAGGACTTCCCACGTGCTCTGTCAGATTTCATTTTGTTGGTTTGAGTGCCTCATTTTATTTTGTTACAGTGTTTCCAAACCCAGATTCTATGAAGGAATTCATCAGCTCACTTAGTGATCAGTGACACCTCGTAGAGGGGAGTTTGGATGCAGAGAGGCTTGGCTGTGAGATCTCCTTTGGCTTTGGAATAATTATTGACCTCAGGCAGTTAGTTAACTCCTCCCTTAAAGCAGTTAATAATACAATACTCTGCCCCCCAGGGAGAGTGTTACAACAGGACAAGTTCTTTCAGTATTCTGAAATGGAATTTCGTTGGGCGTGAAGGCTCAAATTTAATTCAGTGAATTAGGCTTCTCTATCTCATTAGCTATCTTAAAACGTAATTACCTGTTAACTGTTTTGGACTATCCTTTTTATCATGCTGGAGATCAATTTCCTTAATAGAGAAGGCTGATGTGAAATAAGACTCTTACCTATCAACATTATACATTTTGCCCTAGGAATTGGCCTATCCCTTTCACTTCTGCTTATTGCAAACACATTAAAAGTACCTTTTAAAAAAATTCCACTCTATCTATTGGCAAGTTTCAGTGTTGTCTTGAAAAAAACACTGAACAAGGAGTTAAGCCTTAGACCATGGTTTCAGCAATTTTGTTATTTATTTGATTTTATACAAGCCATATACCCTCTCTGGGCCTGGGGTAGACTTCCAGGTGATTTCTAAAATAATTCATGCTGATGTTATTTGATTCTGTGAAATAGTTCATTCTGGTCCTTGGGTGAGTAAGAACCAACCTTTTCCTAACTTTCTCTAAGACCCCAGGTTTTAGCCTGCCCAGCAATCTTAACCTCTTTCCCAGAGGATTCCTCTGGAAGCCTGGAAGTGCTTATGCCGCTTTTCCTTGTCAAGAGTCTCAGCAGTAGTGTTTCTTTTTTTTTTTTTTTTTTTTTTTGAGACGGAGTTTCGCTCTTGTTACCCAGGCTGGAGTGCAATGGCACAATCTCGGCTCACCGCAACCTCCACCTCCTGGGTTCAAGCAATTCTCCTGCCTCAGCCTCCCGAGTAGCTGGGACTACAGGCGTGCACCACCATGCCCAGCTAGTTTTTGTATTTTTAGTAGAGACAGGGTTTCACCTTGTTGACCAGGATGGTCTCGATCTCTTGACCTTGTGATCCGCCCATCTCGGCCTCCCAAAGTGCTGGAATTATAGGCGTGAGCCACCGGGCCAGACCAGTAGTGTTTCTTAAGAAAGAATTAAGGCCGTGCGTGGTGGCTCACACCTGTAATCCCAGCACTTGGGAGGCCAAGGCAGGCAGATCACTTGAGGCCAGGAGTTCAGGACCAGCTTGGCCAACATGGTGAAAATTCAAAAATTAGCCAGGGTGGTGGTGCATGCCTGTAATCCCAGCTACTTGGGAGCCTGAGGCAGGAGAATCGCTTGAACCTTGGAGGCAGAGGTTGCAACGAGCCAAGATCATGCCACTGCACTCCAGCCTGGGCAACATAAGAAGACACTGTCTCAAAAAAAAAAAAAAAAAAAAAAGTGAGTTAAGACCTTCCATGTAAAGACTTAGTTCAGTAAATATTTATTGAGTTCCTACTATGTACCAGACACTGCAATGAATGAATGGGGTGAACTGGGGAGATGGGGGAGAAGAGCTGTTTAAGAATAAGCAATGAATCACGCCCTCAAAACCTCTTAATTTTGTGGCAGATCCCACCTTCAATATCAAGGTTAGAGGTAATTTTAAAGCTTCTCTGAGGTAAAAATGCTGACTTAGTGAGGGCCCAGAACTACTGGTCATCTACTGTATTGCAGACATTGTGTTAGATAGGCCATATGGTCTCCATTTCACAGTTTGAAGAGTTGCCTATTACACATCTGGTAAGCAGCAGAGACAGAATTCGCCTCTGGCCTCCCCCAGAACATTTACCTTTCACATTCAGGTGTAATAAAGACCTTTGAAGTCACCAGTATTAGCCTACAACTCAGAAGTTTTGAATCAGTAAGCGTAGTCTGTTATTTTCCATCACTTATTTTTCTCTCTCCTTCGTAATTTGTTCAAAGATAGTATAGGGACCCCAAATCATTCTATTTGTTGTCTTAAATTTTACTTTGGAGCCCAATTATTCCTCCAGTTTAATAATTCCCATTAAAAATTTTAAATGCTTTGAATAAATGCTTTATTAAAGTATCACAGGCCATTTATACCTTAGTATGAGTAAATAATGGAGGAGTTGGGTTCCACAGGGGATAGGGGGCACTTGAAGGAACTATTAGGAGGTCACTGTCTTTTTTTTTTTTTTTTTTTTGAGACAAAGTCTTGCTCTGTCATCCATGCTAGAGACCAGTGACTTCATCTGGGCTCACTACAACCTCTGCCTTCCAGGTTCAAGCAATTCTCCTGCCTCAGCCTCAGCCTCCTTAGTAAGTGGAATGCGCCACCACCACAGCTAATTTTTTTTTTTCTTGTGGAGATGGGGTTTCACCATATTGGCCAGGCTGGTCTCTAATTCCTGACCTCAAGTGATCCACCCACCTCAGCCTCCCAGAGTACTGGGATTACAGGCGTGAGCCACTATGCCCAGCCATTGCCAACTGAAGGAGGGTGAGGGCATTGAATCCAGGGCTAACCAGGAAGCTAAAGTAATCATTTGAAAGATGACTCCACCAAGAGCAGCCTTGCCTGAGTTGGCTGTTGGGGAAAGAATGTAATGCTTTATTTCTCACACATAACAATGCCCTTCTCAAGCTATAATTTCTAGTATAAAACAACTGGACTTGGGAAGCCCAACCCATTCCAGGGGTGACATTATTCCTTGCAGGTTCCTCTCTTGTAAGGCCCAGTTGAAATGTTCATGGTGGATCTTTATCCCACACAATATACATATTTACTGATTGGGCTTTCATCAGCTCCTTTGAAATCCTTGCCTTTACACTAAGGTCATCACCCTTTGTGTGTGAGTGTCAGCTTAAAAGAACAAGTTGCCCCCTGAACAGACTGACTGTTTGTGTCTCTCCAAAATTCATAAGCTGACACTAAAATCCCCAGTGTGATGGTATTTGGAGTTGGGGCCTTTGGGAGGTAATTGGATTACGAGGGCAGAAGGATTAGTGCCCTTACAAAAGGGACCTCAGAGAGCTGCCTTGCTCCTTCTGCCATGTGGGTACGAAGGAAGAAGAGGGCCATTCATGAACCAGAAAGTAGGCAAATCAGACACCAAATCTTCTGGTATCTTGATCTTGGACTTTCCAACCTCCAGCACTGTGAGAAGTTAATTTCTGTTGCTTATAAGCTGCCCAGTCTATGATACTTTGTTATATAGCAGCCCAAACAGATGAAGATACTCCCTCTTGGGGTTCAATGGTTTGAATCCTGAAGAGTCTGTGGTCCTCAAACTCAAGAGCTGCCAGCTCTGTGGCAGGGCCCATAAATGGGCAGGTCCTGCTCCATTTTCTTGGGCTATAGAAGCCTTCCCTTCCAGGCTGCTATCCCATGGCTCTCAGCTGGCAAAGCTACCCCAGTGTGGAGTCAGCTACCCTTAACCAGCAGAGAAATGACATTCTAGTAGTATAAAGAGCTTAATCCTCTGCTTGGAGGTTAAGATTTATTTTTCTTTTGGGGGATTTCTCAGTAGATTGATGAAGTCTGAATCTAACTTGAGGGTTTTCAGATCCTGAATTTCTCAGTCCCACTGGATAAGTCGCAGAAGAGTAGAAAGAGCTGTAGCAGTGGCTTCTGGCAGTTCTTAGGAGAATTGTGGCTCAGGGGTGGTAATATGGGGCAAGGGCAAGGGCTAGGGCAGTGTGGTAGACAGGGAAAGTCTAAGAGGGTCTGATGATAAAGGGAATAGATTTCCTGGTTAAGAATCCTTGCCTTTGCTAAAATTTCTCTGCTGAAAATGTAAGTGGTTAGGAGATTCCCTACCTTCCAGGTCAGCTAAACCTGAAACTACATTTACAGTCAACTGTAAACAAAACCACACGACAGTTTAAACCCTACATGGTCCACACTCAGTACTGTAGTCTGGAAATAAGAGACAAATCTAAGATTGGATGCTGAAAGATTCACCTGCCTCTCCAGGCATGGTCTGAGTATTTCTGATCTAGAAAACTGATATGTCAAAATGGGCCTAAAACTTAGTCTGCCAGTGACTTCTCATGTAATAGAAAACTCATCTTCTCCTCAAGGTTTTATCCTACTGGGACAATCACCAGTGATCAATCTTTTTTTTTTTTTTTTTTTTAACAGAGTCTTGCTCTGTCGCCAGGCACCAGACTGGAGTGCAGTGGCACAATCTTGGCTCACTGCATTCTCCGCCTCCTGGGTTCAAGCAATTCTCCTGCCTCACTTCTCCCGAGTAGCTGGGACTACAGGCACGCGCCACCACGCCCAGCTAATTTTTGTATTTTTAATAGAGACGGGGTTTCACCGTGTTGCACAGGATGGTCTCTATCTCTTGACCTCGTGATCCACCCGCCTCAGCCTCCCAAAGTGCTGGGATTACAGGCATGAGCATCGCGCCTGGCCCAGTGATTAATCTTACAAGAGAAAATGTCAATTAGAAAATTTTATGTCCCTTCACCTGCATTACTGTGCTAGGAAAAGTAGGCATGAGACGATTGTGTATTTTATTATATAATCCTACTTCAAAAGGGTTTATAACCTATTCACAAGGTAAAAGGAAAGTACTAACTAATGCAAAGAAACATGAGGGAAGTGTCATCCAGAGAATACAAAAAGGTTCAGAGAAAAAAGATGGCATCTAGAACAGAAAGGAGCTAAAGGGAGAGGTGTCATTTGATACAGACATTGATCAAGAGATAATGATTTCAACTTATGGAGATGGAGGAGGAAGGGCCTTCTAACTGAGGAAAGGTAAGAGATGGAAATTAAAATGTGCCCTCAGTCTTTAAATATCTTAACTGCCTGGGGAGAGGCTACAGGTAAATTAATCCTTCCACTATTTGAGTTCATTATCCCAGCAGAGACAATCTTACAGCAGCTTACTTGATTACTAGTTGTTCAGGAAACTTTGTTTATTATCCACTTATATTTGGTATGCAAGAAAGAGTTTAAAATAGAATCAGTAAAATTTGGTCTTCGATGGATTAGGTATTGACATGACTGAGGGGGGAGAAGAAAGCACCAGATAATCCTGAGGACTCCCCAAGGTTAAACCTTCTAAATGTTTAAACCTCAAAACCATTGATTCCCAGAGATATTCAGACCAAAGTGAAATATTTGCTAGAGAAAGAGAGAACATTTTGTGGGCCTCCAGAAGAATCCTGACACTTCCTTTATAGCAGATTCTCAACGCTAGTAACACATCAGAATCACTTGAGGACAGTTTAAAATATTGATGCCTGGGCCCCATCTCCAGATATCTTGATTTTATTTAGGGGCATTGGTATCTTTGAAAACCTCCTCCAGATTATTCTGTTACTGGATAGAACACCTTGACTGTGAGTTGTACAGGTTCTTGAACAAAGAATTGAACAAAAAGCACAAATGAAGCAACAAAAAAGAACACAACAAAAGAATTGAGTAATTATATATATTATATATATAGTTATACATATAATATATATGCATAATTATATATATAATGTATAATATATGAGTAATTATACATATATATGTATAATTATATATAATATGTATAATTATATATAAATATATATATAAATATATATAATTATACATATACAATTGTATATATATTATATATTATATAATTAATATATAATATATAATATATAATATATAGTAATATATAATAATTATATAAATATATATAATTATTATATATTATTATATATATAAATATATAATTAATATATATAATTATATATACTGTCCAGGGTTTCTTCCTGGTTCAGTGGGAGGTTGTGTGTTCCCAGAAATTTACACATTTCTTCTAGATTTTCTAGTTGATGTGCATAGAGATGTTCATAGTAGTCTCTGTTTTATTTTTTATTTTTTGTCTTTCATTTAGTTTTGTTGTGATCTTTGTTTTTTATTTCTTCTGCTAGTTTCGGGTTTGGTTTATTCTTGTTTTTCTAGTTCTCCTAAGTGTGACATTAGGTTTTAATTTGGAAATTTATATCTTTTTGATGTAGGGATTTAGTACTATAAACTTTCCTCTTAACTCTGCTTTCATTGCATCCCAGAGGATCCCAGAGGTTTGTTGTGTCTCTCATTTCACTTATTTCAAAATTTAAAAAAAATTTCTGTCTTAATTTTATTGTTTGCCCAAAAGTTATTCAGGGGCAAGTTGCTTAGTTTCTGCGTACTTGTGTGGTCTGAGAGTTGGTCTTATTGATTTCCAATTTTATTCCACCGTGGTCTGAGAAGATTCTTGATATGATTTGATTGTTTTGAATGTATTGAGATTTGCTTTATGGCTCAGCACGTGGTCAATTTTAGAGAATGTTCCATGTGCAAATGAGAAAAATGTGCATTCTGTGGTTATTGAGTGTCGTATTCTGTAGATATTTATTAAGTCCATTTGGTCATGAGTCCAATTTAAGTCAAGAGATTGTTAGTTTTTTGCCTCAGTGATCTGTCTAGTGCTGTCATTGGTGTGTTGCAGTCCTCCACTACTATTCAATGACCATCTATCCCCTTTCTTAGGTCTAGTAGTATTTGTATTATAAATCTGGCTGCTCTGATGTTGGGTGCATTCTTTTCTTTTTTTTTTTTTTTTTGAGACAAGTCTTGCTCTGTCGCCCAGGCTACAGTGCAGTGGGGCAATCTTAGCTCACTGCAGCCTCCACCTCCCAGGTTCAAGCAATTCTCCTGCCTCAGACCTCCCAAGCAGATGGGACTACAGGTGCACACCACCACGCCCAACTAATTTTTTACTTTTAGTAGAGATGAAGTTTCACTATGTTGGCCAGACTGGTCTCGAACTCCTGACCTCAAGTGATCCACCTGCCTTGGCCTCTGAAAGCACTAGGATTACAGGTGTGAGCCACTGTGTTGGGCCGGGCATATTCATATTTAGGATAGTTAAATTTATTGTTGAATTGAACCCTTTATCATTATATAATGGCCTTCTTTGTCTTTTTTTTTTTTTTTTACTGTTGTTTGTTTAAGGTCTAATTTGTCTAATGCAAGAATAGCAAACTTCCTCTTTTTTGTTTTTCATTTGCATAACAGATTTTTCTCTATCCTTTTAGCCTTTGCGTGTCAATGCACATGAGGTGAGTCTCTTGAATGCAGCAGAAGTTTGGGTCTTATTTTTTAATCCAGGTTGCCACTCTATGTCTTTTAAGTGGAGCATTTAGGCTATTTATATTCAAGATTAATATTGACATGTGCTGTTTTGTTCCTGTGATGGTGTTGTTGGCTAGTTGCTTCGTAGTCTCAATTGTGTAATTGCTTAATAGAATCAGTGAGCTTTGTATACATGTGCTTTTATGGTAGCAAGTATTATTCATTTGTTTCCATGTTTGGAACTCCTTTAAGCATTTCTTATAGGGCTAATCTGGTGGTGATAAATTCCCTTAGCATTTGCTTTTCTGGAAGACTTATTATATTCCTTTCATTTATAAAGTTTAGTTTGGCAGGATCAAATATCAAATTATTCAAAATATTTCTTTTTTTTTTTTTTTTTTTTTTTGAGACGGAGTTTCGCTCTTGTTACCCAGGCTGGAGTGCAATGGCGCGATCTCGGCTCACTGCAACCTCCGCCTCCTGGGTTCAAGCAATTCTCCTGCCTCAGCCTCCCGAGTAGCTGGGACTACAGGCACGTGCCACCATGCCCAGCTAATTTTTGTATTTTTAGTAGAGAC